>LR751469.1:72850-168119 GCA_902729485.2 Mus minutoides
TCATTGGGAGGAGAGGCCCCTTGGTCATACAGACTCTATATGCCCCAGAACAGGGGAATGCCAGGGCCATTATGTGGGAGGGGGTGGGTAGGGGAGCAGGGCGGGGACGCGGGAGGGTAAGGGAAAATTTCTGGATAACATGTGAAATGTAAATGAAGAAAATATCTAATAAAGAGAGAAAAAAAATTAAAAAAAAAAAGAAAAGGGCACTCAATGCAAGCAAGGCCCCAGGTGACTGGGTCCTGCCTGAACGAAGCTGGCTGGTTTAGAAAACTTTCAGAAGACTGAGAGTTGACACCAACAAAGATGGGTCACATTTGTAGCAATACCAGATGAGAAGAATGGTCCTCAAGATTCTGTTCCTGCCACTTCTAGGCATCCCTATGCTTCTGTATGCCTCTCTGCTCTAATTAGTATCACACCATAACTTCTTGTATTTTCCTTCAGCCAAACACTGCTGATTTCTATTGACCACAACTATCAAATAAGAAAACAAATCAAATCTAATCTTTCTGTTTGGAGGACAAGAAATTCCCCAGAGGTGAATTTACTAGGATATTAGATCAAGGAAATATGCTTGAATACAAATTTTACCTACTTCCCAGTTTACATAAGGTCTGACAATACTTAGCCTCTGGTATAATCGCTGAGATTTATGACAGAAAAAAAGAAAAGAGAAAGAAAGAAAATGTTTCTGACCCTGTAGCTCTGCAGTTGCCCAAGAAACTCAATCCTTTTATTTTACCTCCTTCATGGTTTGCCATTAGTTAAATCTTTTTTTCCCCAATAATGAAAATGCATAATGAGTAATATTTGCAGTAGAATGGGTGCATCCATTTGCACATTCATAAGCAATTGTTGAAAACTCTTATTAACAAGCATTTTGAGTTTACACGGCCGTTTAGGGTGTATTATTATTATATTCAATCCCAGTATATTACATAAGAGGTTTGTTGTTATGGTGGTGGTGGTGGTGGTGGTGGTGGTGGTGGTGGTGGTGGCTGCTTTGTGGTTGTGTGGTTTTGGTTGGGGAAAGGTAGCATGTGCAATTACATGCATGTGGTCATCAGAAGACAACTTAAAAGAAGTTAATTCTTTCCTTCCACCACCTGAGCTCCAGGGATAGAACTCAGGTTATCAGACTTGGTGGCAATCATCTCTACCCATTGGTCCATTTCACTTGAAGTAAATAGTTTGGGCAGAAAAGAGATAGCAATGAATATTTGCTTATTAAACTGATCTGTACATAATTATTTTACACAGATAAGTTTGTATGTTTAAATTTTTTCTAAAACCATAGGCTTCTAGAAAAAAGTTATTTTTATTTTCTTCTAGACATGGTCTCTCTTTGTAGTCTTGACTATCTTATAACTCATAATGTAGACTAGGCTGTCCTCGAATTCACAGATGCTGAGTTCTGTCTGTCTCTGTCTCCTAAGTGCTGGGATGAATTAAAGGTATGTGTTACTGTGCCCAGCTGGCTTCAAAATTTTTAAAGATATGTATAGCAAAGGATAGAATACTATTTGTACAATTTGTGTCAAAACATACAAAAATCCAGTTATGTAGCCTCCTTCCCCAGCCTATTCCAGGCTGAGAGCAGACCTGCCACTGAGGCAGGCTACCTGCAGCATGGCCCTCCAGCTAGGCTGGCTCCTTTTGTTACACAACTACCACCACTGGACTCCAAGTCTCTGCTGCTAGCCTGCCCAGAGCTGCCCAGACTTTCCAGAAAGAAGACAGGGGCTCCACGTGGTCTCCAAGATGGAGCCAGGGGCCCTGGGAACAGGATGGCAGGGTGGATGGAAAGCCCTGCTATAACCTAAGACTCTAAGCATTAAACCTAGGGGCCTTGAACAGAAACATGTCTTGGCCTCTATTATTTCTCTCGACCGTTCACTCCTATACAGCTCCGGCCACCTCCTCAGGAACCCAGATACCATAAGCCGCAGGGGGTCTTACAGAACCCCACACAATTACGTTATAGCCAAAATAAAAAAGAATACATAGTTTTTCAAATAAAGTAGTAAAATTGGCTCTAGATGTCTTTTTCTTTGCTTCCAACTCTGTTCCCCCTGAAATTATAAACATACAAATGAGGACTAGTGAAGATAAATATGAAAACCACCAAATGCTATAGCAGTTTGTCTGCCAAAACATGAATGGTGCCAAATTTAAAAATAGTATGTTAAGCTAGAAAAGTATTAAGGGAAATGATAAATTGATGATTGATTATCTAATAATTCTTCTTAATGTACCCATTTCTGAACAGTCCCAATAAGAAAACTCATAAGTTCAGAAAAAAAGAACTTTGAGCA
This sequence comes from Mus minutoides, assembly GCA_902729485.2. Taxonomy (NCBI): domain Eukaryota; kingdom Metazoa; phylum Chordata; class Mammalia; order Rodentia; family Muridae; genus Mus; species Mus minutoides. Next base: position 75,169 of record LR751469.1, read on the forward strand.
TCCTCTCTGAATCTTCCCAGCCTCCATGGTTATCCCAGGGTCCATAGATTCAACAATCTAACAGACAGCTCTTGGTTTTGCTGTACACATTGTTTATACTAAATCCAGGACAGTAAATTTTATTTGAGGAAACAAAACCATCACAATTTAGGAAACAGTAGCCACAAACCTTGGTAATACATAGGTGTTTGTAGATTTCATTGTGAACTGATAAGTAGTCTGTTGTTATTTGAAACACAAAAGTAGTCGAGTTTTCTTTTTATCTTTGTGTGTGTACAGTATGTATGTAAATATGCATATAAGTATGTACTCATTCTTGTTTGTGATTACAAGTGTGGACATGTCATATTGCATGTATGGAAGTCAGAGGATATCCTTGTCCTAGTTTTCTTCTGAATTTGAAGGGGAGAGAGAACTTGAGCAGACCATATCAAGAGGTTGAGGGATGGGGCTACGCACCCTTCTCGAAATTTTAACCCAGAATTGCTCCTGTCTAAAGGAAATACAGAGACAAAGAGTGGAGCAGAGACTGAAGGAAAGGCCATCCAGAGTCTGCCCCACCTGAGGATCCATTCCATATGCAGCCACCAAACCCAGATAATACTGCTCATGCCAAAAAGTGCTTGCTGACAGGAGCCTGATAGGGATGTCTCCTGAGAGGCTCTACTCAGCTAGAGCCTTACTGATACAGATGCGGATGCTTGCAGCCAACCATCAGACTGAACAGAGAGACCTCAATGGAGGAGTTAGGGAAAGGACTGAAGGACGTGAAGGGGTTTGCAACACCATATGAAGAACAATAATATCAACCAACCAGATGCCCCAGAGCTCTCATGGACTAAACCACCAACCAAAGAATACACATGGAGGGAACCATGGCTCCATCTGCATATGTAGCAGAGGATGGCCTTGTCTGGCATCAAAGGGAGGGGAGATCCTTGATCCTGTCAAGGCTTGATGCCCCAGGTAGGGGAATGCTAGGGCAGTGAGACAGGAATGGGCACTTGGGTGAGGGTGCACCCTTGTGGAGGCAGGGGGAGGAGAGGGGATGGGGAGTTCTCTGAGAGCAAACCAGGGAGAGGGAAAACATTTGAAATATAAATAAAGAAAATAGCCTTTAAAAAAAAGACAAAGTCTCCTGTTGTTTTTATTTGCTGGTTGGCTGGTTGATTGATGCTGGGCATTTCAGGCTTACAAGCTTCCTGGAATTCTCCTTGTCCTACTCCTTATAGGAGTGTTAGGGTTATAGAAGGAATACCACTGTGTGAATTCTGAGAATTCAACCTCAATTACTCACTCTTGTGCAGCATGTACTTTACTCTCTGATCCATCTCTGTATGATAGCTCTCCTTTTACCTGTCTTGAACATTCATATTGTTTATAATAATGGTTTGGTTTTCTCCAGAATCTTAGGTCCAAAGAAATTATATATGGCAATGACCGCTGCAGTGCTATAAATGCTTTGGTTCACATGAGTTCTCATTAGTATCCCACAGCCACTTATTCAATTATGTCTACAATTTAGTTGGCAGAAAAAAGAACTGTTGCTGAAGGTCTACTAGTAAAGTCAGTTTAACTTAAAAACACACTGGTGGGATATTCAACAAATGCTTGTTTGCATGCTTTTTCTGTAAAATATTTTCCAAGCAATATGCTTCATTCTGAAAATATAATAGATGAACTTTAGAACTTATTAGATGAGATAGAACTAAATGGCACAGCTGTGAAAGCATGTACTTAGAGAACACAGCACTGCCTACAGTGGAAAAAGAGTGCCTGCTTAGGAGACCTAGGCATGACAGCCCAGGTTGAATAGTACTCACATCAAAAGGTTCCCCATAAGCAACTGGTCAGGCTCCTGTCCGTATGCCCAGAGGAAAAGGCATTGCTATGTGACTGGAGTGATAAGTTCTAGAACTCATAGTCACAAATGGAGCTAAGAAAGGGCTATTGCAATGTAAGATGCAGAGTTATGGTTTTTCTGTTTTTAACATGTTATTTTGTAGATTCAAAGAAAAGAGTCACACAGAGGGAAGGAGCTATCTGACTCCTATCAGAGAAAACTATCTCTATAATACTTATCAACTGCTTCCAAGAGTCCTCTCTGAACTAGGCAAACTGTGCACTTAAACTGCCTGCTTGGGATACAGCCAAGGTCAAAACTCACTCAGCTGTGTGTTTTGTGCTTAAACTATGATGCTTTTAGTCTGCCTTTCATGGACACAAGCAAAAAAAGACACCCCAGAGTGGCCTGTTCTCTTGGCCAGCTGGTGGACTTAGAATACTGTATCAGGATCCATCACTGCCCACCCCCACCAAAGATTAGAGTTTTCATGGGAGTAGGATTATCACAGGCCTGCTTTTATCTGCAGAGCCCCCCATTGTTTAGAGGCTTTAGTTTTAACTTCCATTTCTTTTCAGTTATTAGCCAGGGAGCCAGATGTGTATCCCATGGTGTTATATAAAGGGTTTTAACTCCAGGATAAACTGAGCCCTAACAAAGGAGTGTGTTTGAAGGCTGTCTTAATCCTAATCCATTTTCCTGTTGATTCTCATACCCCAGCGCAGGAAGCTATGAATGAACTAAGAATAACACTTGGTAAAGAAAGCCACCTTTCTGTATTAAAAATACACCACATCATTCATATCCAAAATGCATTAAAAGAAATTTTTTATATAAATTCAGTATTCATAGAGGCAGTTCTGTGTAAGGTTCTGTATAGATAGCCAAGTGGGGACTTTAAATACCTAGATGACTCTCAAGCTTCATTCATCTAAGGTTACATGTAGAACATGTATGTTTCTACCTCTGTACCAGGCTGAGAAGTTAGACTTACCTGCAGCTATTTGGCTTAAGAGATGTTAGCTAAACAGGACAATTACAACTTCATGAAGTGCAGACAAAAGTAAAAGGAAGGAAGGAAGGAAGGAAGGAAGGAAGGAAGGAAGGAAGGAAGGGAGAGAGAGAGAGAGAAAGAAAGAAAGAAAGAAAGAAAGAAAGAAAGAAAGAAAGAAAGAAAGAAAGAAAGAAAAGAAAAGAAAAGAAAAGAAAAGAAAAGAAAAGAAAAGAAAAGAAAAGAAAAGAAAAGAAAAGAAAAGAAAGGCTACATCCACTCCAGTAGTGACACACATACGGGAAAAAGCCTGGATCAGTCCGGAGGTGAAGAGTTTCACAGAAACTTAGTATTCTGGAACTGTGTCATTCCATAGCACGTAGGCTCCACTTTTGTCCTTGTGAACGGATCTGTGTGCTTGCTTTCACTATTATTTTGTTATAGGTGCCTCCAAGCAATGACTTGCCAAATACCTAAGCAAAATTGAACTTTGTTTCCTGGCCTTCACCAATGCCCTAAGTAGTCCTTGAGCCGACCCTGGGCTTGGAATTCAGAAAGAATGGTGCCTATTCAGTGACATTCAGAATTGCCTTTAGTATTGTAAGAGAGATATTGAAAGAAATCAGGCATTACCATCTACATAGAGTTAGAAATCTCAGGGCAAGCTTAGCAAAGTAAGTTTAGAATTCTTATTATACTTATGTATGGCAGACTACATTACTTATTAGTAGAAAGTCCCCCCACAGATGGACCATACAGAGACTACCCCACCATAATCCCATAATCAGTCATTAAACTCAGACACTATGGCATAGGACAGCTAATGCCTACTTAAGGGACCCTGATATAGCTGTCTCTTACAGAAGTGGATGCTCATAATCATCTATAAGAGGGAACACAGGGCCCACAATGGAGAAGCTAGAGATAGAACCCCAGGAGCTGATGGGGTCTGCAACCCTAGAAGAGGATCAACAATATGAACTAACCAGAACCCCCAGAACTCGTGTCTCTAGCTCCATATGTAGCAGAAGATGGCCTAGTCGGTCATCATTGGGAAGAGAGGCCCCTTGGTACTGCAATCTTTATATGCCCCAATACAGGGGAACGCCAGGGCCAAGAAGTGGGAGTGGGTGGACAGGGGAGCAGTGAGGGGGGAGGGGAGACTTTCGGAATAGCATTTGAAATGTAAATTAAGAAAATATCTAATTAAAAAATGGAAGGAAAAAAAAAAGAATAGAAGCCAAGTCACTCCCATATTCAAGAATTTAAAATAGTTTAAGAAGTAGATAGGGATGTGGTTTTAGAGTATTGCATTATTCACGAGAAGGTTAGCTAGAGCAGAACTCCCTAATTAGAACCATGACTTGGGTGTTAAAGCCCTTGCCCTGGGAGTGTAAAGACCTCACACTTGGATTCTAAGACTATAGCTAACCTTAGATAGAGCTGACTATGTTTCAGTTGTTTTATTGCCCAGTTTCTGCCAATCTTTGTGTTTACATTCCTTTGTTTTGTATAAGAGTCATTAAGCATCCGGTAACCTCATTTGCCGATGTGTCACCTAACTTCCCTATTTTCTTCTGTATAAAAAGTTTGATGCTCGATTTGACAAATTACATTCAGATCCAACACATTCTCTCCTGTCCTATTTGTTTGCCATTTTCTGACTCCTTCACCCATCTGCAACCAGAGACCTGTTCCACGCAGATAGGAGACCCGAAAAAGAGGTCCATCTGTTGCAAAGAAAGAGAGAGAGAGAGAGAGAGAGAGAGAGAGAGAGAGAGAGAGAGAGAGAGAAGCCAATCCTTGGAAAACCAGAGAGAATTTGTATCTATAAATGGTGTTCAAGTCAGCAACAGTTCTTTTTCCTCTGTGCATGGCTGTATCTATCCCTCTGTCTCTTTTCCTGTTCAGTTAGTTAGATAGTTGGCATAGCAGCCCTTTAAATAAAATTAGTGTTGTGAAACTTGAATGGTTAGTGTAGGTTTTCCATTAATATCTCTCTAAACTTTAAGGCTTAGGAAATCAGACAGGGCATATGATTTGAGCTCGGAATCTCTCTGTCAATTCTTATTCTGTCAATACCTGAGTAGCCTTGGGTGATTACATAGGTTACTCTAGTTTAATAAATTGACTCCCTGGAGTTTAGATATAGTTAGTTTGGTGTGAACCCATCAGTCTTCCCTGCTGTGTACAATTATAAGAATTGGAAGCACTAAATAAAAAATGAAGCAAGTTTTGACTGTTACTTAAGAAGAAAATGAGCTTCAGGGGACCTTAACAATCTAGGAACACACAAAGACACAGCTTTTGGCATCCTACACAGAACAAAAGAAGGTGAATGAACATACCTTGCTTTCTGACCTACAACTTCATTCTATTAATTTTAAATTATGCATCCCTTTTGTAAATTGATAGGAGCCCACTGGGAAGAAATGTCAGAGTTGTCAAAAATCAAAATAGAAGTGTTTATGTGAGTTTAAATGAAAATTAACAAGTAAACTGCAGAAATTAAGAAGAGAAAGTTCTTAGCCATAATAACTTGGTAATATTTACAAACCTTGCTACAATACCACAAGCTGCACAGAGGTCATTGAAAACTCACACAAGAATTTCTACAGGAACTCTAGTCCAAGACAAGGTGCCTTGAGTAGCCTGCCCTCCAAGGGGGACCTCCATTCTTCTGCTACCTTCATCAGACCTGAGACTGCTGAACCATACAGACCTACAGGTCTGAAACCATCCAACTCAAGGATGCCCATCAGAGGTATGCCACTCCAGGACCATCAAAGTTCTCCCTACTCCCAATACCTACAAGAACATCCAGGGACCAAAAATGTCCAGGTTGCAAAAGGCACCCCAAAGAACAAAATCAACAAAACCCAGGGCAATATGATACCTCTAAATAACAGCTAACCCACTATAACAACAGCAAGCCCTGGATAGCTTCACAAAACCAAAACACAAGAAAATGACCTTAAATCAAATCTTATAAAGGTGATAGAGGCCTTTAAAGAGGAAAGGAATATATTCCTTTCTAAAATACAGTAAAAATACAATCAAACAGATGAAAGAAATAAGTAAAACTCTGTAGGACCTGAAAGTGTAAACATAAGCAATTAAAAAAATCCACAAGCTGAGGAAATCCTGAAGATGGAAAACCATGGGAAGAGTACAAGCAAAACAGAAGCAAGCATCACCAATAGAATACAGGAGATAGAGGAGAGAGAATCTCAGGCATAGACGATTCAATAGAACAAATTGATACATCAGTCAAAGAAGATGTTAAATCTAAAAAAATTCCTGGCCCAAAACATCCAGAAATTCTGAGAAAACCTGAAAAGACCTAGTTTAAAAATAATAGAATAGAAGAAGGTGAAAAGTGCCCACTCCAAGGCCCAGAAAATATTCTGAATAAAATCATAGAAAAAAAAAAGAAAAAAAAAAAAAACTTTCCCAAACTAAAGAAAGAGATGCCAATAAAGATACAAGAAGCATATAAAACACCAATTAGACTCGACCAGAAAAGAAAATTCTCCCAGAACAAAATAATCAAAACATAAATTAAACAAAACAAAGAATATTAAAAGTGGCAAGGGAAAGTGTCCAGGTAAAATACAAAGGCAGACCTATCAGAATTATACCCAATTCTCAACACAGAATGTAAAAGCTAGAAGGGTCTAGAAGGATATTTTGTAACCTCTAAAAAAAACAAAAACAAAAACCAACAACAACAACAAAAACAAAAAACCCATAAGTGCCAACATAGACTACTATCTCCAGCAAAACTCTCAATCACAATAGATGGAGAAAAAACAGGGAATTAAAAAAAAAAGTCCCAATTCAAACAATATCTCTCCACAAATCAAGCCCTAAAGAAGAAGAAGAAGAAGAAAAAAAAAAACAAAAAAACAAAAAAAAAAAACAAAAACTCCAACCCAAGAAGGATCCCAAGAAGGATAACTACATTCAAAAAAACACAGGAAATAAGTAATTCCAAAGTTGGTCACAAAGCAAGCCCCAAAAGATACAAGAAAATTGAAAGGATTATGGGGGTGGGCAACTTGAAGGGGTGCAGTGACTGGGATATAAAGTGAAGAAGTAAAAATATTAGATTAAATTAAATTAAAAAAGATTTCTACAGGAACATTTGACCAGCACTAATTTGGTTAGGATTCTGATTATTAATCATTGTAACCAAAGATTATTATTTCAAAATATCTCAAATACATCTGCCTCATATTGTCTTGTAAAAGTTTACCATGCTTCTATATCGTTGAACATAAACATACTTTAACTGTATCTATACAGTATCTTCAGAAGCCTCCTTACCTCAGCCAAGAGGATAATAACCCTGTCATGTGACTGGAAGCATAGTCTCAAACAGAGAAATTACAAAAACCTCTGTCAGTTGTCCCATTATTAGAAAAACTAGCCCTCTCTTAGTGAAGCCACCCAAATTCTTTGTTAATTATTCCTCTGGTAAGTTCAGATTGTAGATCCACACCTTATCTAAGTTATATGACCTTATTTACACATTTACTATGAAAATGTAGTTAAGAATGGAAATAATTCTCTAATCTGACAGCAAATATCTGAAAAGGTTGCTTGAAATACAATCTCTGACCATTTGAATTAGTTTGACATGTGATTGAAAACAAAAACAAAAAACAGAGTAAATAGCCATGCCCATGAAACAGTGGGAGAGATATAGAAAAATAACAATTTTAAGTAAAATAATTATTATTTTTATTTCTTTAAATGTTTATTTACTATTATTTTGTGAGTATGGATGAGTGATCTCATGCATGTTTATGTACCATCTGTATGCATGGTACCAAGAGACCAGAAGAGAATGTTAGGTCTTCTGATACTGAAATTAGAGGTGGTTGTTAGCCACAATGTGGGTTCTGAGAATCAAACCCAGATCCTCTGTAAGAATAGTTAATACTCATAACTTCTGTGCCATTGCCCTACTCAAAGGAAAACACTTCTTTCCCTCTCTCTCTCCTCTCTCTCTCCTTTCTTTTCCTCTCTCTATCCTTATTTTTGTCTCTCTCTCCTCTCTGTCTCTCTATATTTCTCTCTGTTTCTCTCTCTCTTTCTCTCTGTTTTGAGTGTGTGTATGTGTTTCTGTGTTGTGTTTTCTGTGTGTATCTGTGTGTCTGTATAAATAAACATGCATGTGGGTACCTGGAAAGAAATTCTTAACCTGAGGGACTCGAGAAATGGCTCAGTAGTTAAGAGCACTGGCTTCTCTTCCATAGAACCCGGGTTTGATTCCCAACAGATTGTGAGGTGGCTCACAAGTGTCTGTAATTCCAGTCTCAGAGAACTGACTACCTTTTTGATCCTCCACAGGCACCAGGCACAGGTACAGTGCAAAGATGTACTTGCAGACAAACACTCATACACACAAGATAAATAATTTTTTAAGAATTCTCATCTTGAGGTATGTACTATAAATTTAGAATTTAAATGTGCACACCCAAAGTAATACAACCTGGGCTAAATTTGACCTGTGTTTGAAAAACAGATTATAGATTATAATTTTACTTAAGCATACAGACTTATCAGGTCTAGCCTGATATTCAGTCATTTTGACTGGGAAAGCCTGATGTTCTGAGAGTCAGAATAAGGAAGTGGAGAAGCATCAGGTGATCCAGAATGTACTAACACTTAACATGGACCAGGCTACCCATAATATGGTTATTCACAACATTACTGAAAAGCTTGTGAACATTTTCATTTAGACTAATTTCATTGTTTTTCCTTGTATGGTCTAATCTTCTTATTACATATGCTCCAGGGTCCCTTACCATTTGTAAACTAAGACACTTTAAGAATCCAGAGATTTATCTCTGCCTTAAGTGTTTGTGAAATATATGTGGGAGTAGATCCTGATCATGCCAGCCCCCAAAACAGACAACTTAACTTTAAATTCTAGCTAATGTGTCTATAATATACTTTTCTGGATTTACCGTCAGCGCAGACAATAGTGAGTGGATCTTCAGTTGATTAGTTCCCTAACTGAAACATCAGTTCAACAAAGGCCCACAGTAAATCAAATTAACATTTTAAGATTTTTAATTAATTATTTCTATTGAAAAACTTCATATACTATATTTGATCATATTCTTTCCCCTACCCCAACTCTTTCAGCATACTCCCACTCCTTACTCACTCAACTTTGTGCCCCCCCTTTTAAAAAAAAACTGTAAATCTAATATCAAGACAAACAAAAAACAATTTTAAAAAAAAGAAAATCAAAAACAGCAAAAGCTTAACAAACAAATATGGAGTCCATTTTATGTTGTTAACTACTCCTGGGCATGGGGCCTGTTGTTCTTACAGCCAGACACTCCACAAAAAAATAAACAAAAAACAAACCCCAAAAACAAACAAACAAAAATCTGATTTTTTCCCAAAAGTTATTCATTGCAAATAGCTTTTTGGTTAGGGGTAGGTTCATGTCAGCTTCTTCTGAGTGCTGCAATTTTGTCTGGTCTGAACTTGTTAATCTTGTGCATGTTGTCACAGTCTCCCGGACCTCATAGTTGTGTCTGCCCTGTTACATCTGGGCAGTACTGCTTCCTTGACAGTATCTACCTCCTCTAGCTCTTACAGTTTTTCAGCTCCCTATTCTGCATACAACCCTGAACTCTGGGACAGGGGGAGGTTAAGAAAGACATCTCCTTTATAAATGAAAGCTCCAAAGTCTCTCACTCTCTGTATATTGTCCAGTGTGGGTCTCTTTGTTAATTACTATCTACTGCATCAAGGACATGTTCTGATGAGAGTTGAGCAATGCACTGATTTGTGGAAATAGCACTAGGTCAATAAGAGTCATTTAATATCTCTGTTCTATTTGCTAATAGTGGTAGGTTTTCACTAGAGCCAGTAACCTACCTTGTCTTGGGATCTTGAACACTGTAGCAGTAAAATGCCAGGACCTCCTTAATGTGCAATTGAAGAACTCCAGAGATCTGAAAATATGTTATTATTGGAGTAGATTTAAAAGGTGCAGTCATCTAACCAAACTAAATTCTTGTCTGAAGGTCACACAAGGTCACACATGCCGGTTGGTACTACTGTGGCTCAAATAGTTTCTTTAATTGCAGTGGGTATAGCAAAATCACAAGGAGCTGAGGCTAGTGCCTATGAGAATCTGGGAAGAATCAGAAATGAGCTACTATGAAGTAATCACTGTGAGGAGTAATTAAGTAAAACCTGGGCATCCCTGCTAAGTCCCTCTTATAACTAGGACAAAGCAAAAGAAAGCAAACAAGAAGTATTATGACCAGAGGGCAACCAAAAAAATGTCATAATCTATCTCTCTCTCTCTCTCTCTCTCTCTCTCTCTCTCTCTCTCTCTCCTTAATACACTAACCTAAGCTGGTTCAAAGATGTCAGCATTTAGTGAATGAAATGAAAACTGGATAACCTTTCCAAAGGATTGTTAACACCAGCAGCAACAAGAGCCCTGAGCTTACTAAAAAGCTCTCATGAAAGAGCCTGTGGCCATTTTCCAGAATAATGGGGCAGAGGAGAAAGAGAAACATCCAGCTCCCTCCAACCAAGATCTCTGTTCCTAGGCTAACACTTGTTCATTGAACCCTTTAATACCATTCTATCCTACCATTGAGGGTAAGAACCTATCTTTATTTTTGTCTGTCATTCTATATATTTTCTGTATCAGAGAGCCAGTAAGAACCTGTGTATGTTTCAAATCCAGAGCACTTATTAAAAATGGTGATCTTCAATGCAAAGTAAAAATTTCATAATGTCTTTTCCCATTAATTTACTTATTTATTCACTTTCCATTCTGATCACTGTCTGCCTTCCTCCCAGTCACCTCTTTGTATATTCCATACCACCTTTCTCCCTCTGTCCTCTGATCTGAGAGGGTGGAGGCCACCCCTGGATATTCCCCCAACCAGACACATCAAGTTTCGGTAGGGCTAGGCACATCATCTCCCACTGAGGCCAGAAAAGGCAGCCCAGTTAGGAGAATCAGATCCACAGACAAGCAACAATGTTAGGGTAAGCCACAACTCCAGTTGTTGTGGGACCTACATGAAGAGCAAGCTGAACATCTGATAATATGTGAGAGAAGCCTAAGTCCAGCCCATGGATGAATGTTCTTTGATTGGTGGTTCAATCTCCAAAAATCACCAAAGCTCCAGGTAAATTGACTCCGTTGGTCTTCTTGTGGAATTCCTATCCCCTTCAGGGCCATCAATCCTTCCCACAACTTTACCATAAGTTGCCTCAAATTCAGTCCAATATTTGGGTTTGGGTTTCTGCATCTGTTTCAGTCTGCTGCTGTATGGGTCCTCTCATAAGACAGTTATGCTAAGCTCTTGTCTGCAAGTGCAAAAAAATACCATTAGTTGTGTCAGGGACTGCTGCTTGCCCATGGGATGGTTCTCAAGTTGGGCCAATTATTGATTGGCTATTCTCTCGGTCTTTGTCCTTGCATTTACTGTAGCCAGGATATTTTGGGGGTTGAAAATTTTGTGGCTGGGTTAGTATTCTTATTCCTCCCCTGAGATTCTTGCCTGGATCCATGAAGTGGCCACTTCAGGTTCCATATTCCCACTGCTAGGAATTTCAGCTGAAGTCGCCCCCATAGACACCCAGGAACCTCCCCTATCCTATGTCTCTGGCACATTCTAGAGATGTTCCTACTCCCACATTCCCAACAGCTGCCAATGTACATTCCTTCTTCCATTTGAAGTTGAGACTTGTTCTCTCAAGGTCTATAAAAATTGTATTGGAATTTTTTATGGGAATTGCATTGAATTTGTAGGATGCTTTTGGTAAGATGGTCATTTTTACTATGTTAATTCTACCAAACCATGACCATGGCAGATTATTCCATCTTCTGATATCTTCTTCAATTTCTTTCTTCAGAGATTTCAAATTCTTGTAACACAGGTCTTTCACTTGTTTGTTAGAGTTGCACCAAGATATTTTATATTATTTGTGACAATTGTGAAGAGTGTTACATCTTTCTTCTAAAGCCTGGACTCCACAAAATTGGAAAATCTAAATGAAATGGGTGATTTTCTAAATAGATACCACTTAACATTAAATCAAGGTCAAGCAAACTATTTAAACAGTCCTATAACCCCTAAGGAAATACAACCAGTCATTAAAAATCTCCCAACCAAAGCCAAGAACAAAACAAACAAAAACAAAACAACTGTTATAGAGGGGTCTGGTGCTGTTTGTATTTTGATGCTAATTCCTGTTTCCTAGGAGGAGCTGCAGACAAGGAGTGAGTCATATACCCACTTGCCTTCTTGTGAACCAATCCCCTAATGAAGAAAGGAACCAATCATTGGGTGAGTAGGCAGGACTTCCAGGTTGAACTGAGGAAGAGAAGAAGGAGGAGAAGGTTAGGGGCTTTTTGGAATGGGATCAAGCATGGAAGTGCAAGATGTAGCTGCTAAAGTTTCCCCAGTATCATGGCAGATCCATAAGCATTCACCACCAGAGGAATCAGATATAATAAGGCTTACAAGATTGGGTTTTAGTTGTTGCACCCAGAGTTTGCTTTACCATTGTTCCTGAGCTAAGTTTGTGTGGTGTTTTTCTTCTCGCAAAGACTCAACTGGGTTTCAGAGAGAAAGGTGCAGCAGCAAAAGGTGGGTTTGCCTGATGTGCACCACAAAGGCCATGGGGGCTTTGAAGCATGGGGCTGGAGTGGTAACGACCCACCCGAGGGAACCTAACTAGCTGGGTGGAGAGATTCTGGAGTACTGAGTCAGAGTCTCCTTGAGATAAAAACAGGTCAGCCGTTGACCACCAGTGCATGGCTGGCCAGGCAGCAGGGGCAGAGGCACAAGTGCAGGAACATGCTGGTTCTTTTTTTTTTTTTTTTTTTTTTTTTTTTTTATTTCCCACAACAAACAACAACCGAAACAGGGCCAGATGGTTTTAACACAGAATTTTCCAGGTCTTTTAAAGAAAAGCTAATACCAATATTCCTCAAACTATTCCACAAAATAGAAACAGAAAGAAATTGCCAAACTTATTGATATTTACAAGGACTCAAAGGGAAAAGAATTTCAGACCAATCTTCCTTATCATCATTACTGATGAAGTACAAACCAAATCTGAGGGATATCAAAAATGTCATTCACCATGACCAAGTAGGTTTCATCCCAAGGATGCAAGGGTGATTCAATATACGAAAATCCATCAATGCAATCTACTATATAAATAATTTGAAAGTTTAAAAAAAAAAACACTTTCTTCTTATTAGACACTTAAAAGCTTTTGACAAAATCCAACACTTCTGCATGTTAAAAGTCTCAGAGAGATCAGGGATTCCAGGCACAAATCTAAACATGATAAAGGCAATATACAGCAACCCTTTAGCCAACATCAAATTAAGTGGAAAGCAACTTAAAGCAATTCCATTAAAATCAGTGAGAAGGCAAGACTGTCTACTGTTTCACTATCTATTAAATATAGTACTTGAAGTTCTACCTAGAGCGATATGACAACTAAAGGAGATTAAGAGGATACAAATAGAAAAGAAAGAAGTCAAATTATTGCATCTACAGACTGGAAAACTCTACCAAAAATCTGCAGCTGATAAACACCTTCAGCAAAGTAGCTGGATATAAAATTAACTCAGTGGAAGAAAAAAACAGTAACCTTCCTTTATACAAACAATAACCAGGCTGAAAAGAAAGTCATATGGGTCTCTTATACTATAATGTACAAATCCAAAGCCATATGCTCAGGGAACACTAGAACTTTGTACCTCCATCTAAAATCGATACAGGGACCATTATACATGTCAATATCTATACATGCTAGCTGGCTGAAACAGAACTACACAATTAGCTGGGTGTGGTGGCGCACGCCTTTAATCCCAGCACTTGGGAGGCAGAGGCAGGCAGATTTCTGAGTTCGAGGCCGGCCTGGTCTACAAAGTGAGTTCCAGGACAGCCAGGGCTACACAGAGAAACCCTGTCTCGAAAAACCAAAATAATAATAATAAATAAAAAATGATTTTAAAAAAAGAACTACACAATTTAGCACAAATGTGGCTACCTTATCATAGTGTGCCTTTAATGGAGACCTATCAGAATACTGTTTCCAGAGCAAACAACAAGGTACCCCGCAAATACACACACACTCATGCACACACACACACACACACACACACACACACACACACACACCACACACACACACACACACACACACACACACACACACACCACACACACACACACACACACACACACACACACACATACACACACTGCATTTTCTGTCACAAGAAAATAGTGATCCATTTTAATTTCTGAGAAACATACACATGTTTTGGGTAAGCCATGTTGATGAAATTACTAGACAAAAGAGACTCTTGCCTTACAGCAGAATTTATAGTAAAGCGGGCTTACATATGCGGAGGATTTCACACATGCTACATAACTTAGTGTCATGGTTCTACATACTAAATAGTATTTCATTGTACTGATTTGGGGGTTAAATCAGGAGGTTAAAGCAGTATTTCTTCTTGAAAATCCATTTTGTCTGTTGATGGAAGTGTACACCTCTTGACCCAGTGACATGTCTTGACACAAGATTTGTGGAGGACATAATTCAAGACATAGTAACCTGCATTGTTGATCTCTCTCATAGTAACTTGAATTGTACTCTTTATTACAACTAAAGAGTAAATACTCTCCTAACTGATAAAAATGATTCTTTTCACCAGGAGCCTAAACTAATGAACAGAGAAACAAGGCAAGGCATTTGAAGCAGGCTGCATACACATAACTAATTCCCCATTCCTATTATTTTCTGTGTAAGTACTTTATTAGAAGTTTGATGTTCCAGAGAAGACAGCTTTCTCTAGAGAATATAAAGTTATTTTCATTAACTTAGAATTTGAAAATCATAAGTAACCAACTTCTGGCTGTTTAGGCCACTGATAACATTGAAAGTAAATGTTGATATCTTCATTAAGGATAATCAATGGTAAGCATTTGTGATGTGCTGGGGGATATATGTATAAGCATACATGAAGACTATAGGAGCATAATTTCTTGTGGCTCATCTGAAGGAAGAATTTTATTTTATTCATGGTTTGAGGATACAGTCCATCCTGACAAGGATAGCATGACAACAGAAGAGTTTCCACATTTCTGGAAACAGGGTTATGAATGTTGGTGCTCATCTAGCATTTCCACGTTCAATCTTTTGGGACCCAAGCCCATTGGATGCTGCTGCATGCATACCCAGTGATGCATGCCTATCAGGTAAAACATTATGGAAATGCCTTCATGGGTATACGCAGACATATGTTTACATAGTGATTCTGATCCCAGTCAAATTTCCAAAACTGCATTTTACAAAAGTTCAAAGACCTCTTGGTGAGGATGAAGCAACGGATACTACCATGTTCTTAGTAAAATTTCATATAAAATTGCTATGGCCAAATATACTAAGGGTGCTAAGGACCAGATACCTCAGGAATCAACATTTTAGGCATATTTTCAGTTTAACCAGCTGAAAAACAATTAACAAATAATGAGAAACAATTAAAAGGACTCATGAACAAGGAATAATTAAAAGGACTCATGAACACAACCTGGTATCCTATCACCACAAAAGAAATACCTTAATCACTTTCCCCCCTATGTAATTTTTCTATGGTTTAAAGAATCCCCCCATTTGTATTAACACATATCTGCAATTGCAGTAAAGACAGCTGAGAATCAAAAGTTCAAGGCCAACCCAGGATACATACTGAAACTCTGTCCCATAAAAACAGAATTAATTCTCTCTATTTCACTTCTAACAACCACTCATTATACATCAAGTAAGTAGATTGTAGATGCTAACTTTACAGTTTAACTTCCAGGTTGTATCACATCTATATTGGAATGTACAAAAGTGGAGATGAATAGGGTAACAGATCTTGGTGCCAGCAGTTATAACTGGAGAATATGTGGCACTGCCTGTCAATGTCCCTAAGTAATGTTAAATTAATGTTAAATATATATTTATATATGGACATTGTATACATGTGAGAATAAATTGAAAATTATTTGGATGAATAACTATGATTGCATATAAACACAACACAGAGTTTGGCCAAAGATAAATCCTCTTCAAAAAGAATTTAACTGGAAGAAAATATTCCTTTAGGCTTGCTTTTATTTAGAACATGGGCATGTACTCTATACAGACAACTGTTCCTTAGACTTGAAATAAAATACTAGTTACATGAAGAAGTAGAAGTATATATCTTTCTGGATCCATTAGTAATTCTAAGTTGAGTAAAACATAGTCTTTCTCTGATGGCTTATCTTCTTCATTTTGCTACAACTACCTTGTGTGTTTGCAGCCTTTCTTGCAAACCATGGTGTTCTTTCTTCCAACACCACACTACACACAACTTTGTTTCCATGTAAGTATATCATACATCGTGGTAACTCAGCCTAGTACACTTCAAAGATATTTATGTACTTATCTTTGAAGAATCTTGACTGGCTAGCAATTTTTTTTTGAGACAGGGTTTCTCTGTATATCCCTGGCTGTCCTGGAACTCACTTTGTAGACCAGGCAGGCCTCGAACTCAGAAATCCGCCTGCCTCTGCCTCCCAAGTGCTAGGATTAAAGGCGTGCGCCACCACGCCCAGTGCAGATGTTCTTCTTTGTTGGCCTTTACTAAAGCAGCTAAAAGAAGCATCAGTCTTCCAGAATGCCTGCATCCAAAGGTGGTCCCTATGACACCTTGAGTGGCAACACATTAGGTATACATATAGACATGTGAAAACATGTTTATCATCAGGATTTAAAACAACAATATTTCAGGCACTTGGTATGACTTATGTACTAGCTGTACAATCACATAGCCCTGTGCTCTTAGGGTCTTATTTCACTCTGCACCCTCAGTTTAATGCTTTTCTGTTTCAGCTTCAAAACATCTAGTACCTGTATTTTACATGTGTTTTATAAGCAAAGTCTAAGGGTACAGTGGAGCTTGGTGACATGCAGGCTATTCTCCCGCTGACATTCAGCAAACAAAGTAGACAATGCAGATATCTACAACCTGTTCTGGTGGCCTGGTACATGTGCTTTCAGCTGTCAGGGGCACCAGAGGGCACTCAGACAGAAGGGCCAAGTCCTGGGTGACAGCAGCAACAACAAAAGAGAGGAGGCTTGGCTAAAGGACAGTGCCTGGGGCATGATAGACTGCCAGCTTGCCATTCTGTCCATGAACCCCCTTCTATGTCTGCTCTGCAGAAGGATTAATTCACTCCTGTCAACAGGACTTAAACAACAGTGCTCAGACAGTGAACTTTTTAAAATCAGGAAATCATTACAAAATACAAACATATTCTTTCATAGTGCAAAGTAATACAGAGCCACATGAATTCTTCAAAGAGTTTATTTTCTCCCATCTTGAGAAAAGCTATGACATTTCAAAGCAAATAAAAATTAAATTAAATATAGTAGAATTCCACAGAAATGAAATATATTCTCCAATGTCTTCTGATGATCTATTTTCAGTGAAAAAGAAAAATTCTAAGTTATTTCCTTTTTAATTGAAGATACCACAAAAGACTAAATAGGCAGTCATCTTTAATTATACACAGAGAATCAATTCACTTTCAATTCCTTGTTAAACATCAATATAATACAGAAAATGTCAGAGGAGACATGAAAATGCCATCATACAAATTTAGATTTAAGATGAAGTTCCAACGCTTACAAAATCAACTTTTTACAAAAACTGCTCCATGAGAAGTAACCCTGGTTATGCTAAACTTTATGTTCTGATTTGTCATAAATAGCCCTGGTATAGCCACAATCTATAAAATTCTCTTTCTTGTCAGTGCCAGTAATGATTGCACCATTAAAACCAGCTCTAATCTTATATTTGCCAAGAGTGGATGGTTCTTGCCTTTCTGTTGACTGAGGAAGAATCTACTTTTTAGTGTAAATGCTGATGCATTAGTAATTGAAATGTCTGAAAAGAAGGCAAAAATAAAGTATGATTTACTAAGACAGCATTTGAATTGTTCTTTATTAACCTACATTAATTCATGAAGCTAAATATCCATTTTCTGTACAAATTCTAACTTTATAATGCAACCAAGTACCACTGCTACTTTTACCATAACAAAATCTCCTTTTAAAGGTTTTATGTTTTTGATATCATAATGTCAATCTTTCCTGTGCTTTCATTTGGAGAACTCAAACTTCCAAGTCCAACTTGGCAGAGCAGTGAGTTTATTGAGGTCATTTACAGGAGTATACATAGGGATTGCTCAGCAGTGGTTCTCAATCTGTGAGTAGAAGGATCCTTTCACAAGGGTCTCCTAAGATGATCAGAAAACACAGATTTTTACATTATGATTCATAGCAGTAGCAAAATTACAGTTACGAAGTAGCAACCAAAATAATTTTATGGTTGGGGTCACCACAACATGAGCAGCTGTATAAAAGGGTTACAGCACTACGAAGATTGAGAATCACTGACAAACAGAAACATGCCTAACTCAAAAGCAGCTGTATCATTGAAAAGCTCTCCCCAACCTGAGTGATAATTCATGAACATTTCAGCTCTGGAACTTTCTGGAAGATGTGAATACAAGTCTATGCGTTAAGTAGTCTCCCTTTACCAGCAACTCTTTACTACTTGTAGAATTTTGAGGAGGGGTTCTTGTGAATATCCAAGCTTCAGAGATTTCCTGAGACTTGTAAGTTATATTTCTTCCTGAATCTCATCAAGCTTCCTTCCATGTAGTGGTTTAAATAAGAATGCCCCCATGGACTTATATATTTGAATGCTCAGTCACCAGAGAAAAGGATTTGGAGGAGTGGCTTTAATAGTGTTGGTTTGATCTTCTTAGAGGAAGTATTTCATGAAGGTGGGCTTTGAGATTTCAAAAGCCCAAACAAGGCTCAGTACCTGTGCTAGTTAGAGTTTCTATTACTGTGATGAAATACCATGACCAAAAATCAAGTTGGAGAGAAAGGGACATATTTGGCATGTACTTCCCCAGCACTGTTCATCATGGAAGGAGATCAGGACAGGAACTCAAGCAGGGCATTCTTGCCTGGAGATAGGAGCTGATGCAGAAGCCATGAAACTTTCTCAGGCTACTTTATTATAGTGCCCATTATCACCAACCCAGAGATGGCACCACCCAGAATGAGTTGGGCCCTCTCCTATCTATCACTTATTGAGAAATGGCCTACAATTTTATTATGTCAATTTCTTAATTGAGGGTCCCTCCTCTCAGATGACTTTAGCTTGTGTCAAGTTGACACACACACACACACACACACACACACACACACACACACACAAACTTTCCAGCACAGTGGCTCTTTCTTCCTTCTTCCTGCATTTTCAAATGCACAAGTCTCAGCTACTTACCAGCACCATATCCCCTAGCATGTTACCATGTTCCCTACCATTATGATTATGGACTAAACTTCTGAGACTAAAAACAAGCCCCAATTAAATACTTTCTTTTGTAAGAGTTGCAACAGTCCTAGTATCTCTTCACAGCAACAGAACAGTGATCAATTCAGAAGTTGGTATTAGGAGAGGGGATTTATTATGCCAGGCTTGAACATGCTGCTTGTTGGTAGAATGTGGTCTTTGGAACTTTGGAATAGAAAAGTGGTTTGTTACTTAGAAGAAGGTTAAAGGGCTATCCAAGTAGGAATAGTGCTTAGGAATATTTAAACTGTGGAGACCGAGCTCAAAAAGTTTCACAGGGGAAGAATATTAGTAAGTAGCCTAGAGAACCACCTTATGGTATATTAGCAAATAATGTGGCTGCTTTGGGCCCTTAGTCCTAAAATTTTCCCAGTGCCTAAATTAGTTTAAGTTAATTACATTGGCAGAGGAAATTTCAAGAGAGTGTACTATTGACTGTGCCATGTAGTTATGAGAGTTCATTCTTATGCAGACTTACAATGAAAAGAAACAAGAAAGGCAAGGGGAAACACTAAATTTACAGTCTGAAAAGAAAAAAAGCACTAGGAGGTAAGACAGATCCAAATGCAGTACTCAAGGGTATTAAAGGATTTTTAAAAGAAAAAGCCTGATGATAAATGGAATAAAGGTAGTAGTGATTTCAGGGCAAGACACTACCCAGCTACACACTGGTTAAGAAAAGCTTAACCAGTGAAGGAAACCCTGAACAACAAAAACAACAGCTGATGCAAGTACAAGCAGACAAGGGGGGAGGGCATGTTCTATCCCCAGAAAACAGCAGAAATTAGCATTGTGGTCCAGGTGATTGTGATTTTTGAAATCAAGGATACAAGAAAAGAGTTGTATAATCTCCCTCTGTAGATAAGGAAATCCACTGAGGCCAAGTGTGTGTCAGGCATGGAGGGCCAGAGAGGGTGTGAAGGTGTGAAGGTGAAGTCTGGATTGTGTTGGAGACCTCAAGATGTTGGCAGCACCAGAGCCCTGGGTTACTTGCCTCAGAGAGTTGCTAACAGGGTGTGAAAACTGTACAAGAAAGAAACATTTGTTGCAGTCAATAAAGCTTACAGAAGTTGGAGATCTGAAGAGTGCTTTGGCATAAGCTAAGGAGATAGAGATTGGCATTTCCCTTCTGGTTTTAGGTCTTGTTTTGGTCCAGTATTTTATCCCTTTCATCCTTCTTGGAATGGTAACATATATCATAAGCAATTGTCTTTTGAAGTAATGTGGGCTACTTTTTTATTTTGATTTTATAGGGGCTTACAGTTAAGAGATTGTCTTGAGTCTCAGAACGTGGACTACTAAACAGTGTTGAGACTATGGTATTCTATGAAACTTTTGAAGTTGGACTGAATTCACTTTTGGATTGTGATGTTACTATAAGCCTATGAGGGCCAATGAGTGGAATGTGGTGGTTTGAATAAAAATGTTCCTTATAGGCTCATATATGTGAATGCTTAGTCATCAGCAAGAGGCACTACTTGAGCTGGATTAGGAGATGTGGCCTTGTTGAAGAAGGTCTGGCCTTGTTGAAAGAATTGGTTACTATTAATGAGCTTTGAGATAAAACCCAAGCCAGGTTTAGTGGCTTTCTGTTTTTGCTGCCTTCAGATTTAGAACTCTTAGGTATTTCTTTAGCACCATGTTTTTCTTCGTGCCACTATTATGAGAATGTACTGAACTTCTAACAGTGTAAGCGAACCCTAACAAAATACTTTTATAAAAGTTGCCATTCATAGTCTCTCTACACAGGATTTAACACTGACAGAGACACTCCAGAATGGAGTATTTTAGTTTGAATCAAATTATTATATATTACCAGTCAAAAAATGGTTGGAAAATACAAGTATGAGCTAATTGTTAAAAGTATTTCCCAGGGGTTTGGAGGAATGGGAGAACCAAAGCTCAGATCTTCATAGAATGGAAAAAAAAAAAAAAAAAAAAAAAAACTCTTCCTTATTTCTTAAGTAACAATAGCTTTTAATAAAAGCATTATTATTTTTTAATAAAAGCATTATTATTGGGGCTTGAGAGATGGTTCAGCAGTTAAGAACATTGACTGCCCTCCTAGAGATCCTGAGTTCAATTCCCAACAACCACTTACAACTATCTGTAATAAGATCAGATGGCCTCTTATGGTATGTCTGAAGACAGCTACAGTGTACTCATATAATTAAAACAAATAAGGTTTTTTGTTAAAAAAGTTTCTTATTCTTTAAGTACTTACAGTGGCAAATCATATGTTTTGAATTGTCTTATGAAACAAGCAAGGATAATTTTTACCTAAATTCAGAATGTGCAAAATGGAATTTCTATGGAATTAGAGAGTATCTTTTCTCTAAGGACAGTGCTGTTACCATCTGATAGGACCCTGACTGCCACCTCATCCCACCTTCTCATAATTCAAATGCTCATACACTCAATGGCATCAATTTAGGATTGATCAAGTGATATATGTAAGTTCATGAACCAGGAACTACATGAAGAGATGAAACCCAAAGGGGACCAGGAGCTTTACTCCTTCCCCAATTCACAGTCTGCCCTTTGGCACAGCTCATTTCCTCTGGATACACATGTCATCTCTTTTTCCTTCATCTCAGCTAGACTGGCAGACACATTTTGTTCAGTATCCTATTCTCTGCCTCTGCATTTGACTTCTTTCAAAAACCACAATGCCCATTTTGTTTCTACATTTTGCCAATGGGAACCATCCCAGATCTTACCTTTCTACCTACCACAAGGAGGTTCCATTCCTTTTCCTAGCACTTCTATTTTCTTGGTCCACATTATCTGGCAGCTACAGATAACAAGGATTCCCTTCCAACCAAGGTCCATGTCTCCTTGCCAAATGACTAGAAACCAAATTAAGTTCAAGAACAATAAAAAAGCCAGTGACTTTCCATCATTGTGCTGCTTTGTTCCTTTAAACACTTGATCAGGCACAAGCCAGGTAATTGAGAAAGGCCTTTTTTGCCACATGAGAGCCCTATATAGTAACCCATAGAACCATACCAAGGTCCTTCAGAATCCCAACTTAACAGTCAGAAATAATAACATGCAGGTGAAATTGCAAGTCATGAAAATATATTCCTTGAAGAAAGTTATACTTGCCAAATATATAAAAAAAATAATAAACACTAAAAATCATTGGCAAGCCAAGTATTATATTATGTTGACAAATACCCATAATCCCACTTGAAGAAAAAGAAAAATTACCAATGAGGATTATAATAATCAAAAGATATGCAAAAGTTCCACATCTCACACATTTGATATTTACAGAAAAACAATAGTTTTAGGAACAAAATGTCTCTTTTCATTAACTGTGGACATTTAATAAGCACAATATGACAGGGCAGGTACATTCTGTGGGGTGATACACACATAAATAATTTCTACTTTATCTACATTAATAACTCCCAGGCCTCTTTCCTGTTCATTTCATTCTCAAAATTTCCCTGAAAAGGAAGTCAATTATTACCAACCCGACTGTACAAGTGACAAAATCAAAATGGACTTGAGTTTAAGTGACTTTATGTCACTGTTACAAGGAGATGTCTTTCTCAATATCTTATTCCTCTAGGATATAAGAAACTTGAAATTGCATACTACATGCTTCCCTAGATATGTAAAGTATTTTTAATATATAATAAAACATTCTTCCACCCTGGTATGGGCAGTAGGGACAGAAGACAGAGACTAACAATGAGAACATGTATTTCTGGCTCTCATTTCTCAGGCATTCTGAATGCAGAAGGAAGTCCCTGCTGACCCCATACATGGACAAACAACACTCCTGTTTAGTGGATTCAGTCCAGAAAAATTTGTGAGTCTAAAGAACTAAAACAGGAACTCTGTGAGAAAAAAACAAGCTTAGAAATCAAATCACATACTTCATCCACTCCCCAAAGCAGATGTTAGAAGCAGGGGTAAAGTTGGTTGCAGTCCTATTCGGGGAAGCAAAGTCTGAAACTTCATGTAAATGTCCTAAGGCATCACTACCTATGTTTGAAAAGGCTTGGTTAAGAAAAGACATAGCTAAGCTTTTCCTTTTCTTTTTTTTTTTTTGACACTAATAAAGTTGGAAATATTGACATGAATGAAGAAAAAGGTGCAAAGATTACCAAGATTAGGTGGCAAAAGAACTCACTCTTTATCTAAGTGGTGCTTTCTAACACTTGACTCTGTTCTGACTTAGAAAGAAATTAAATAAATCTAGACAAATATATTTCATAAACAAGAATGTCGGGTTCAAGACAAAACAGAGGTCCATACACAAGCATCAGTGGTACTTCTCATCCCACAAATGTCTGCTCAGCTGTGTGAAGGTTAATCCACATCTCTGTATCTGTGGAGGTTCGCTGATCCATTCTCTCCTAACCTCCCTCAGCAGAGGTTCCGTGATGTCTTTATCATAGTTCTGCCAAGACACATCACATAATGTTGTCTATATACATTTATCATCTTCAAACTTAGGGCATCTTAACAATGAGAATTTTACCCATATGTGTTTCTAACATGGATGACCACAGGACCCCCTCACGTGGCACAGGTTTAGCCCATATTAGCTGCATGAATGTGTAAAGGACTGAATGGGTTCATCTTGATTTAAAAAAAAAAAACTCAAAATCTGCTTTATTCATTAATTAATGAACATGTAGATTGGATTAGTGTAGATTAAGTCATCAAACCTGATTGAGTGATTTACTCTGCAAAAATTATAAACATTTTTAGATTTATTAATATTTTCTAGAAATGAAAATACTCATTATTTGTGGAGCAAGTCACCAAATGTTGCCTTCTAATTTCCCTCCTGACATCTTTCTTAATGATATTAATGAAGATAATCCCCAAAGATCCAAGGTACTCATCCAAACTTCATCAATCCAAAATCCATGTAACGAAGATTAATTAGATCCAGCACTGTTTCTACTTAGAATCCTTTCAGACTGAGACAGTATTTATCCCATGAAATGTGTGTCCTCTATTCAATTTTATCCAGAGATGAGCAGATGTTGTATGGATGGAAAACGGAAGTTGGTCTATAGTCCAACGTGGTGATACATCCCTTTAATCCCAGCACTCAGGAGACAGAAGTCAGCCTGAGATACAGAGAAAGTTCCAAGACAATTAGGGCTACAAAGAAAACCCTGTGTCAAAAAGAGTCATCATGAATATCCTGAATTTGTGTTTATTTGATACCTTCTTGTTTCTTCATTACTTTTAGGAGATAACTATGGCAAGAATAGTTATCTTGGTTGATAGTTATTACTCTCAAGGATTTAAATAAATCATTCCTTATTTTCCTGATGTTTAAGTTTGCTCACAAAGATCTGATTCTATAATTATACTTTTGTCTTTGCATGTGACTTGTTTTTCATTAGAGCTTTAAGACTGTTTCTTTGCTCTGTACTTTCAATATCTCAATTATAATAGATTATGTACAAGCTTTTCTCTATTAACATTAATTTGGGCTTTTAAATGCATCATGAATTTAAATGTTCATTTCTTTTTCCAGGCTTAGGAAATTTCCTGGTATGGTTTATTTAAATAGTCTGAGCTTAGGTTTTATCTTGATTCTACCCCCAAACCCCCAGTTAGTTTGGAGTTTGTTTTTTTGAACATATATCAGAGTTCTTGAGTAAAGTGGTTATGTTGATGGTGTTTATTTACATTTGCCTGTGTGCCTCCCTGCCTTTATTTTGACCTCTATTCCTAAAATTCACCCTTCTGCTTGATCCTGCTCATTGATACCCCTTTCAACTGTCTTTTAATAGTTGCTTTATTATTTCTTTCATTTCCAGAATGTCTGCTTTTTCAGAGCCTCAATTTCTTTGCTAAAGTTTCCCTTCACTTCAGTTCAATTTCCCTCCAACTTACTGACCTTTATGTGCATGTTGGTGACTCTTCTGTCTCCTTCCTTAATTGATTCCTTTCCCTCATACACCTACCCATTTTAGGGCTCTAAATGGTTATTGATGTTTTGTTTTGTTTTTATAAAAAATAAAAAGGACTCTGAAACCTTCTACAACCATCTCAGTGAACTTATGGTCTTTGTTCTCCAGCATTTAGGAGTCATGCTTGTGCAGCTGCTGTAGCAATAGGCTTGTTGACTCTTGTTTGTACTCTGTGTGTCTGTTAGGATGGAGGCGTCCTGCGGTTTTTATTCCATTCCCCCCTTTTCCACTAATTTTTTTCTTTTGTATTATTTTACATGCATTCTCCTGGTTAGTTATCTTCACCGGTATGTTTGTTCCTTGCTGTTCTTCATAAGGGAAGCTGACTAAAGTGGTAGATACAAACTACCTTTATATGGTTCAGGGGGAAAAGCTACTAGAATGCAGGTTAGAGGAAAAATGAATTTATAGCAGCTCAGAGCTAAGGGTATTGTCTTAAAGTTTCTATTGCCAGGATGAAGCATGGTGACCAAAAAGCTAATTGGAGGAGGAAAGGGTTTATTTGGTTTACACTTCCATAATGCTTTTCTTCATTGAAGGAAGTCAGGACAGGTCTTGGAGGAGCAGGAACCTGGACGTAAAAGCTAATGTACAGGACATAGGACATGGAGGAATGCTGCTTACTGACTTGCTCCTTATACCTTGATCAGCCTGTATTTTTGTAGAAACAAGGACCAACAGCCCAAAGATGTCACATTCACAATGGACATAGAATTCCCTCATCAATACGAAAGGGTCTGTTGGATAGATCTTATGGAGGGATTTCTTAATTAAGTTTCCCAATTTCAGATAATTCTAGTTTGTGTCAAGTTGATAAAACTAGCCAACACAGGTATCAATATTCAAGCAGTTAAATTAGGAGGGAATAGAAAAGGGGGAAAGAGGGTGTGAAGTAATAAAAGAATATGAATTAGGGATATGAGAAGTACTTCAGAAAATGTTGTAGAATAGACAGAGAGGAAAAGTCAGAAGAACCTATTTTGCCAAGATACAAATTAAAATTATCCAAGCATAAAGACATAATAAAAAATGCTTAAATAAAACTAAAAGGAACAAAAATTAACAATAAGATTAAACTATATTATGGCTTTGAGGTAGCCTTAGTCTGCAGTTGCAAATACAGTTCTTTCTCTCCTTAGACTCCCTTTTACATCAGTCTGTACTGTCAGCTGGGATTGTGATAGAAGCAGCTGGTGTTAGTATCTCAAGCAAGTAAACCAGTTTGTCCTTGCAAGTGAGAAGTATTTCACTTTGCTGAGCCTAGTCTTTTTCCCATTATTTCCCAGTCTAGGGCCTTTGCCTATAAATGACAGCCTTGGTTGAGGAGACCACCCTTTTCTCACAGTGCTTCCCTTGGTCAAGGCTCTAATGGGTTGTGGAAGTTTCACCAATCTGTGTTTATCTTTGTTGCACCTGTCAGAACATGGCACACTTCCTGCACTCCATTCAGAGAATGGGAAGGGTGAGACTGAGAATGTCTCATCTTTCAGCTCTCACATCCATTTCTACTTCTGTCTTCAGAGGCAGCTGCTATGTTTAGCACTGTCTAGTCACATATCAGAGCTGGCATTTGGGTTTATGAGACTGCACCATCTCTATCCAGCTCTCACAAACTCAGAGCCAAAGAATATATTTTCCTACCACCTACAGCTGAGGCCAGCATGGCCTGAGCAGTGGGTTACAACTAGGATGCTGGCTCGATGACTTCTTTTCAGAGACAACTCCTCCTGAACTGATTTGTTCTTTTGTTCTTTCTCGGATAGGAATAGGATCTATTCTTTTTTGTCTTAATTATAAAATCTGATCTCAGATGTCATGTCTAACCTGCCATCTTACCCAGAATTCCCTACACTCTCTACTAATTTAGCTTTACACTGTGAAAACAGTATGTTAAGAAACTAAAAACAATCATGAAAGAATAAAAAGGCAAAGAAAATGTATTCCTCTTCCTAACTTCAACACTACATTCAAAGACTAGAGCCATAAACAGAATAATTACTCTTGCACAGACATGTTCAATAAGTCATTTTCAAGTAGAATAAGCCAATGAATATCCTAAATGAGCAAGAATTGAAGCATAATTCAGAGGAGCATAGTACATGAAGAATATTTTTTCCATCTCTGATTTCCTTTTACTTTCCTTCTCCACCACCTTCCTACATAAAATTTTTGTGATCCTCCATAAATAAAAATGTAAATCATCAAAACAGATATCCATACCTTCTGATCAAACTAAATGTTTACTACATTCCGAGTCCATCTTACCTTACATCCCATTTGAAAGTAAGAAAGATCTAAAGCCAAAATGCTCCATTCTATTCTAATAATTTTTCCTGTTCCCCCACAGGGCATTCTATGACAAACTTCTGGATTATTATGTTCATTCTAGTTTCTATAAAGGACAAGCAAAGAAATTTTACCCCATTCAAAACCACATCTATTAATGTCACATGTCTTCTCTTCACAATTAAGATTTCAACACATACAGGAGGGCTTCTGCATCTACCAGTGATTGAAAATAATCCTAGTAATGGTAGCAATGAGTTAATTGTGGCTACATCAAACGAGTAGCTTTCATTTCTCACTGCCTTGGACTTCCAATCATTCTATAGATGAGGGACTGGAAATTACAGCTATTTGTGTCTAAGCAAACCACAAGCCAACCATGTCTATCCTGCTTTAACAAGGCTGGTCTTGTCCATTGTATGGCATAGGAGTTTGCCCTTCTATCTTTTTGTCTCTCACAACACTCCCTTTGTTTTTCTTGATTTGTTGGTTTCACAGACATACTCATCTTATTCTTCATTACTATCATCTTCTACTTAGCTAAAAGAGGTCCCCTTCTTTATCCTAGGTATTCATCTTTTCAGGTATCCTCTCCCAATGGAGAATTTCTGTTATTTCTTTAGCTTAATTAAAACATATGCAATAACAATTTACAAATACATAGCAGTAACTCAGATGTCTCTCCCATGATCCACATTTAGCAGTCTGGACATACAGTATCTTCATGTGGAAAGTTTACTAGTTTCTCAAATTTAAAAGTACAAAACAACTCTCTTTCTCATCCACTCTCTTGTCATAGGCTGATATATGCATAAATGCATTGTGCATGTGTGTGATCACATATGCAAGCATATCACAAATACAAATATATACATGTACACACATACACATCCACAAACATGCACGTCCACATGCACAAACACTGACATATTAGTTTCTCTAGTGTTTTCTTCTAGAATCAAAATAGTTTTAGAATATTCTTAGAAATCTGAACCATCCAATTCTCCCTGCCATGAGGAAAAACTAGAGGAAAACATAGATGTAGGTGGTAGGAACTGCTGCATTTTCTAACATTCTGACTCTCTAACAAATATCTATACCCCCAGAATAAGCCATACCCTCATATTAATATATGTTAAGACATATACACCATAGAGAAATGTGGAAGGAGAGGGATGAAGAGAATTCTGTGAGAGTGGAAGAAACAGAGACTGAGATAGTGAAAGTGACACACAGAAGAGAAAGAGATAAGAAAAATTCAGAGAGACAGAGACAAAATTAGTAAAGAGGAAGGACCAACAGTAAGGAGAGATCCAAGCATCTGGAAATATCTTCCAGCAGCATGAACACATTTTTGGACCATGAGCTGAATGAGCTCTGAAATTCATTAAAAAGCAAGATAAGTGAAGGAAATATTGCCTTCTAGGAAAAACTCTATATTTCTCTCTACTGCTCTTTAGTTCTGAGGAACACTATGGTCAGAGAGATTTTAAGCACATTATTGTCTAATTTTTAAAGTGAGAGCAAAATTATCTAAGTTTCACATCACCATACAGAAGAGGTAAAATGTATCCTCCCCTTCATCTCTTGTAACATGGCCAGATTTACATGTGAGAGGCATACCAATGGCCACAGTAGGAAATAAAAGTTGAATACGAAGAAATATTTCAAAGTGAGTAATTAATGGACAAAGAGAGCTTGAGGTCTTGAACCAGAAGGCCTACTATTATGTGGGCACACATTTTAAGAATTGTGTCTAAACTTTCCTCACGCTCTAAAGCAACCTCTGGGTTCACTTCCCAAATAAATCAAGCTGTACAAAGCTGGATAATCAATCCACATTCACATCCTCATGTTCCTGTGGACATTAACAACATACAACTCCTGCCCACTTCAGAGAGAATTTCCTCCCTCATTGGTGTATGTTCATGTGAATCAGATGGCTTCATTTCTCTAGCTCTCTGTTGCTTTCCTGTTCTCAGTATCTCTGATCGATGTACCAGCTTTCTCCAGCCTATAGGTTCTTATGGAAACACATTATATACTCACAGATTAGGGAAAGAATTTGTACTGAGTTTTTGATACAGGATGTAATAATATCTGTAGATATTATCATTAAGGCTAGAGAACCATATTCTTGCCTTTCTTTGACACCTGAATCATGCAGAATATAACAAACAGCTCAGCCAACTAATTTGTGTAAAGTGACCACACATGTTCTGTTTTCAGGAAGATTCATCTCAGACTGAGTCCATTTAGGTATGTATTAGATGCCCATTAGAACCTTAGAGGAAAATGGTAAGAACTGTTATGTCAATTGTAGTAACAGTACATCATATCTGCAACATCCTTTATAAGCCACACAGTATTTTCACACCAATTGTATAATTTATTCTCCAAAGTTCTATTCTATTCATTGACTTGCTTCATGTGGACCAGGTGAAGGTGGCAAACTGGGACTCAGCCCAATGCTTCCTGGTTACAGTCCTCACTTTCCTGCTTCTACCCTGTCTACATGTGCAAATGTGCATTCAACCAAGTCTTTTTCATCGTTTTGAAATATAGAAAATCATTCCCTTTGTCTACCTCTTCAGTTTTCCCTAATAGTTTCATTAGCAAGCAATCTACTTGGAAGACTTTTCCAGGCTGCCAAAGCTTCTTATACTCCTTAGTATTTGCATAGCACTAGGATTTGCCTGTAAAACTGAGCAATCTCTATTTAATGTATTCATTCACATTGTGTTGGAGAGGAAAAGGGTATGTGTCAATGTGTCAAGAGCACTATAGGTCTCTTAGGTCACAGTTACCTGAACCATGAAATCTATTAATTAACCTTTTTCTAGCACCGTACCCAGGGACTCTTTAGTAAATATGCATGTGTATTATTATACACACACACACTCACAGAGAGAGAGAGAGAGAGAGAGAGAGGGAGTGAGAGACCACATTTGTTTCAAATCTTCATCTAGAAACACCCTGCAGACTAGATTGCCAATGTTTGATATTCTAGGGCTGGAAGTTACTTTGGTCCTTTACATCCACCCAGCCCCTGCTCTCATCTATATCCAAGAAAAGCTATGGGGAACACTTGCATTTCTTTTCTCTTCCCCTGCCTTCTTCATTAGCTTTCAACCAAACCATGAGTCCTGGCTTGAGATGTGAAATTCACACCCATTCTTCATTTGAATGCCTCTGGAACTCTTCATATACCATGAAAACAAGTGTTCCTGTTTTCCCAGACCATTGTTAGCTAACAAACTAGCATTAGCATGTCTGCTGATTAAAGGAAATCTCAGGATAACCAAGACCTAAAAACTAAATTACAGAGCTATTTTCTCCACTTGGATTCACAGTCATTTCCTCCCTTCCTCTTCTTGGAATATTGCTTTGAGATCCTTCCTACAGGTACACCTGAGTGCGGTACTAAGGGGCTAAGAGGATAACAATACATGGAATGGGAGCTAAGTTTGTGAAAATACGTTGTCATCTATGAATCACTCAGTTTTCTATTTCTGAGCCCATAAATGTGTTTATTCTCATCTCTTAAACATGGGACCCAAATGAGCTCTGTCTGCTCTGATTCAGAAAAGATTTATCTTGCTATACCCTGAGTTGACAAGAACTATTAGAAGTTATCAAACAGAAAAAAAATTAAAGAAGAAACATTTTGAAAAAAAATTATCAAGGCACCACTTTTCAATGTCTCACTGTGCTGCTCTCTCCATGCCAGTAGAGCAGGCCTGGGGGAACAGAGGGCAGGGATCACTGGTAAATTCTTTCTACAGAAGGCAGGGTCCACTATCACACTTTAGGGAGCTGTAGAGGCTAAGGGAAGACTATAGCAGATGACCTTTAAAAACTGGCAGAAATAAGTTAGGGAGATATGACTTAAGTTCTGGCCCCTGGCACCCACATACTTGCTGAGTATTGAAGTGCATCCTGAACCCTCGTGTCAGGGAGCAAAGGCAGGAGGATCTCTGTAGCTCACAGGTCAGCAAATCTAGTCGAAACAGTGAGCTCCTGGTTGAGTGACAAACGTTGTCTCAGAAATAAGATGGAGGTGGAATTCAGGAAAACATCCCCTTGCCAGTCAATGCCTTCCACCTATGGGCACACACGTAATTATACCACATGGACAAAAAAGGAGAGATGAAAATCATGTAGCAGAAAAATGGAGGATGAACAAAAGGGAAAGAGATAGTCTAACACATGGAAGAACCTTTATATAACATGGATATATCATGTCAGGCCATGCTAGATTAGTCACTGATGTGCATCTATCCCTAAGGGGAAGCCAGTGTTTGTGAGGAAGGAGACAAGATGCCATGAGGGCTTCTGAGAACAGGTACCAACTGGAGGGTCCAGAACCTAAAAATGTTGTCTGACAACAAAATGGCCCATAAGAAAGAAGGGAGAACTCAAGCAAATATCTGCTACCACCAGGTTAACCTAGCAGAGATGCTATTAGGTAGACTCAGAGTTGGTTATTCAAATAACTAAGCATGTCACAGTGCTGGCTTTCAGTTTATTGATCCAGCATAAGTGCTTGTTCTTAGAATAATGTTCGTTGTTCATATTCTGGAAATAGAACCTTCCCCAGGACTTTATTGAGGAACTAGAAAATGAATACCACCCTTTGTCAGGGACCTTAAGGGAGCAACACCAATAAAGACAAAGCATCAGAGAAATGAAGAAATCGTGTTCTCCAGAAGGTTGAATTTACTAGCCAGCAGGTCTGTAGGTAGCCTCTCTAAGAAGATAAAATTGAACAATATTGGGTCTGTCATTATCTATTTGAACCAGAAAATGAGCTTTGACTGAACCTCAAAGCACCATCTCCCTGCCATAAACCCCAACAGCCACCACAGCTCTGAAAAAGCCAAGAAATCTCACATCCAACCTTAGGAAAACTTAATTGCCTGCTTATTGCTATTACTGTGATTAATGAGGGTGAACCTGCTCTCAGCAATGCCTCATAAAAAGAAAAGAGTGGGCAGTCACTTTCTAGAACATAAGAACCAGGAGCTCTAACTCCCTTCTGGCTAAAAATCAGCTCATTACCCACTACCACAAACATACACAATCTCTCTCTCTCCTTCTCTCTCTCTTTCTCTCTCTCTCTCTCTCTCTCTCTCACTCACACACACACACACACACACACAAACACACACACACACACACACACACACACACACACACACACACACACATATACTTTCTCATTTCTCAATACCACCACTTGGACAGGGTCTTTTCCTCTTTTCCTGCAATTCCCATGTCCAACCACCCAGCCCAGCTGACTTACCTAACATCAAGCTTTAGAGGCCTAGCTACTCAAGCAGCTGCAGGTGACAGATGAGTCAGCTGATTTCAGCAAAGGTACATTGTAGAAGCTAGGCTTGGATCCATTCCGATTCAATTTATTCTCTGCTTCCATCAGATTTTATAGTGCTTTTTACTTTCCTGGCCCTGGAAAAGCATCTTTGTGAAAATAAACATCACAGTGTTAGCTCTGAGCAGGGGCACTCTCCAATGCCATCCCCTGCAAAGGCATAAATTGGAAGGACATAGCATAAGTCCTATTTATCTGTTGGTGATTTGTTCCCACTGAAAGGCAGAGAAAATCTTGCTGCTTCCATTTGCACCCTTTCTCTTTCTAAGGACAGTAATTAGCTTAATGCTCTGAAACTCCACCATGAAAATAGCTGGGGATACTTCCAGGCGATGTCTGGAAGCTTCAGTCATAGGGATCATTGCCTGCTAGTTGTTCAGGGCAGTCTGAGGAAAGTGGAAAAAAACATCAAGTACATAACAAAGCTGGAGACTCAAGCAGGAGAAATTCTGTATCAGAAA
The DNA here is from genome assembly GCA_902729485.2 of Mus minutoides. NCBI lineage: Eukaryota > Metazoa > Chordata > Mammalia > Rodentia > Muridae > Mus > Mus minutoides. The sequence goes on from LR751469.1 coordinate 108,588, forward strand.
CACAAGCTGGGAGCAGAGAAAAGAGCATGAGAGCCAGTTTCTGTCATGCCGCTAGCCTTACCCCAGCAGGGTAGTAGACAAGGCAAGTTTTAATCTGAACTCAGATAGGCAAGCCCAAGGATGCCTTAAAAATGTGAGTGAATAAAAAGTTAAAGTCTATACTTCTCCATAAGAACATCAAAGAGGATTTGATTTTCAAAATTACATTAAAACCATATACTGGGTGAACTAAAATAGTTTTCAGGCAATTTAATTGCAAAATTATGAGCAAAATAATTTTTAAAATGAGCTACATCTTTTTTCCAGAGTATGTCTTTTATCTTGAATATACCTGTAATAAGTCTCTGGACTGGCCAGAATTAAGGTTAAGCATTTACATAGTACTGGTCCCATGGAGAAGAGATTGATGGGAGTCAAGAAGGCCAGCATGAGCATGGAACCCTGGGAAGAGGACTCTTAAAGAGGGATGGCCTTAGCTCCAGGTGGGCAACTGCTGTTCTGAGATGAGACAGAGCAGTGTTAAGGAACCCCTGTTGCTCCAGTGTATAGGTTAAGATAACAGTCAAACTGGAGCAGTTGGGCTGAGACTAGAGGCAAACCAATAAACTGGGCATCCTCGGAGAGAGAAGACAGAGTGAATGACCTCAAGAAAAGAAGATCCCAGGATGGAAAAAGCCCAGTGTTTCTCAACAAATGAACAGAAAGTGAATGAAAGGAAAGAAAATGTGGGATGTTCACCCACTGGGCTAGTAGCCAGCCAGCACTAACATAGATGGGGCTGAGGTTATGCTGAATGAAATAAATGGCAGCCAAAGAAAGACAGGTACTGCATGTGACTGTGGAAAAGTAGAACTAAGAATGTGAGTGAGAAATAGTGGTTCTAAGAATCTGGGTGAAATGAGAGTTTAGGACAAAAAGTAGAAAGACAGAAAGCCTAGGTTTTGTAGCTCATTGGACAGAAAGGTGGCCATGGCCATTAATAAAGTATTTCAAAATAACTAAGAAAATTTCAAGTATCTTACCATAAAAAGATGGATATGTGAAGTGATGTGTGTGTTGACCACCTAAACTTAATGGCATCACTCTGATGAAGATATCTCAAAGACTTCTTTTAATCTCACACATGTATATAAAAATGATCTTAACTTTCAAATAATAGTTATATAATACTAAACAATTAATGTAATAAATAATAGCAAATAGCATACAGGGTAGACATTTTCTTTTTTTTCAAGTTTTTAATTAGATATTTTCTTCATTTACATTTCGAATGCTATCCCAAAAGTTCCCTATACCCTCCCCCTGCCCTGCTCCCCTACCCACCCACTCCCACTTCTTGGCCCTAGTGTTCCCCTGTACTAAGGCATATAAAGTTTGCAAGACCAAGGGGCCTCTCTTCCCAACGATAGCTGACTAGACCATCTTCTGCTACATATGCAGCTAGAGACACAAGCTCTGGGGGTACTGGTTAGTTCATATTGTTGTTCCACCTATAGGGTTGCAGACCCCTTCAGCTCCTTTGGTAATCTCTCTAGGTACTCCATTGGGGGCCCTGTGTTCCATCCAATAGATGACTATGAGCATCCACTTCTTTATTTGCCAGGCACCACTGGCATAGCCTCACAAGAGACAGCTATATCAGGGTCCTTTCAGCAAAATCGTGCTGGCATATGCAATAGTGTCTGTATTTGGTGGCTGATTATGGGATGGATCCCCAGGTGGGGCAGTCTCTGGATGGTCCAGGGTAGACATTTTCACAAAAGCCCTGGAATTTTAAAGGCTTTCTTTGTCTATAATCATCTCAATGATTGAATCTGAAGCAGAACCAGGACTGGTTGAGTCACTAGGGAACAAACAAGGTGCTGATCAGTTATTGGGAAGCAGTGGGGAAAGAAATTATGAGAAAGGGCTGTCCATTGAATAGTGATGTTTCTGGCAAGCAAAGTGGCTGGCACAGAGAGAGAAGTGAGATAATACTTATCTGGAACTCCCATCTCTCCTCTACCTCGTGCCACAGTAAATAATCACTATTGCCAAAATCACAATAGAGCTTCCTCTATGTTAAGCCTGTACTGAATTGACTGTATCTTTGAGATAATGTCTAACTCCTTTCTGAAAAAGATGCTCCATCTTTCCCCCGTTTTAAATAGGACATTGAGACAGATGTTGAAAAAATTAACTTCCCTTACAGATCACAAGATAGCAACAGACCTGAGGTGTAATGCCAGAAATTTTGATATCAGAGCCAAACTCACAGGCTATGTCATATCTCAAAAATTGTCCTAAGAATAAAGAAATTGGTGAGCAGGTTTGATGAGAGCACAGACATAGGCCGAAAAGTAAATTCACTGATGGTGTTTGCCCCGAGGATGTGCATCCTTGTTTTGATGAGTTGGAAGTAAACTTACTAATGTGAAGTACACTTTAAAACATCAGAGGAAATACGTTTTATTACATCCTGAGCTTCATCACATTCTCTGTTAGTTTAAAGACATATTTTATTCTAAGCCAAAGGCCATGACTTGTGGTAGGAATGTCAAGTTTGGCAGATGCTATCATTAAGGTTCTTGTTCAGTCTGCAAACAGAAACTTGGGTAGAAGATCCAAAGGCAGGCATGTAACCATGCAGAACAAGCTGTAGGAAGACTCCTCATTATTGAAAGGATAACCTAAACCCAACGAGCTTCAGATTTCTCCTGCAGAACTTGAGGGAAAAAAATTCTCTTTCTCAGTGGGAGAACTGCTTGCTATTCATGAGGTCTCCTCATCTCCTCATATAAAAGTAACCATAGAAACCCAGCAGACTATTGCTGTGAAGTGGAAAAGATACATGCCTCAGAGTCCTGGCCACTACGATATTCTTTCTGTTCTACCAAAATCAACTTTAAGAGGCAAGAGTTTACTTGATATTACAGATTACTGCCCCTTATTGAGAGGAGTCATAGTCAGGATTCAAGTAGGAACGAACCTAGAGACAGGAAGTGAAGCAGAAAGCATGGAAGAATGTGGCTTTCTAACTTGCTCCAGGATCATCAGCAGCAGCCAAGCTTCTTTTGTAGCTTAGGGTAACCTACTTAGAGATGGTTTTCCTACAGTTGGCTATGTCCTCCTACAAGAATTACTGATGAAAAAATATCCCACAGACCAAATGATAAAATTTCCCAATTGAAGATATATTTTTTCAGGTGTGTCAACTTGACAACCATAGTAGTCATCACAATGGCTTCTAGAGGTATTTTAACTTAAACACACATCCATAGATTTGAAGCTAAGGCCCACTTATCAAAGAGAGCATGTGATGTTACCTCATCCAGTACAAGATTTTTCAGTTCTCTCCATCTATCTACAAAATTCATTTTCCTTTATAATTAAATGAAATTCTTTTGTGTACAGTTACCAAATTTTCATTATTTATTCACCAGTTGATAGACAATACAACTGTTTATGAGTTATAACTATTATGCATAGAGTAGCAATGAACACATTTAAGCTGGCACCTCTGTAGTAGTATATAGAATCCTTTGGGCATATGCAGAGTTGAGAACAAACTTTTGAGGGCTGAATCCTTAACATACCTGGCTTTGTTTCTTTTTAAGATCCTGATACTTATACAAAATTATCATGAAGAAAACACCATTTAATGCAGTGATTAAGAGGTTCAAAATAGAATCTCCAACTGCACTCTGACATCAATTTATTGAGTGATGGCTGTGTATCATTCAGTTATGCAAACATTAACAATAAAAGACTGAAAAGACCTGGACCTAACCATTTAGTTTTTCCTGGATTAGTGAAGAAGAGAGGGATTGAAACCTCATTCACCTTAAGGTCTGAGCATCTATAAGTCTATAAACCACTGTGCTGAAATACATTGTAATCATAAAGGCATTGCCTACCTCTTCAGATAAATGTGAGTTCAAATTGAAGTTCTGCACAAGTTGCTTCATCTTTCTAAACATCATTTTTCTCTGCTAAAAATCTGGGAAAAAAAAAACACCTACTCTAAAAGCTGATGAGTTGAATGAATGTGCATAGACACTATGCTGGGTAAGCTCTTTATAGGCTTGCTGATGCTGTGCTGTCTACATAAGCCTTATTCTAGATGCTCCTGTGAGGATTTTTTTGGATGAGTCAGCATTTAATTGGGTAGAATTTGAGTAAAAACTGATTTCCATTCACAGTGGCAGTGGACTTTGCCCAATTAGTTAGAACCCTGAACAGCACAAAAAGACATCCCCTAAACAAGGAGTCCTCCAGCCTTTCACCTCAATGCAACATCAGCTCTTTCTGTGTCTCTAGCTTGCCAGGCCATATGCAGATTTTGGACTGTCCAGACTCCACAATCCTGTGAGCCAATTTCATTCCCACCTGATTTATTTCCATTCCATGTAGAATAGTGATTAATTCAAACACAGCATGCAATGCCTGGCTACACATTATGGAACTCAATGCAGAGCATATCTTTTAATGACCTACCCCAACAATTTAGGTATGATAACCCTCATTATTCAGGTTAGGAGATCAAAGATCAGGGAAACAAAACATCTTGCCCTCATTAAGTAGATAATAAATGCCAGCATCAAATGGAGAGAAGCTGGAAGCAATCCCACTAAAATCAGGGACTAGACAAGGCTGCCCACTTTCTCCCTACCTACTCAATATAGTACTTGAAGTCATAGCCAGAGCAATGAATTTATGAAATTCCTAGGCAAATGGATGGATCTGGGGGGTATCATCCTGAGTGAGGTAACCCAATCACAAAAGAACTCACATAACATGTACTCACTGATAAGTGGATATTAGCCCAGAAACTTAGATTACCCAAGATACAATTTGCTAAACACATGAAACTCAAGAAGAATGAAGATCAAAGGGTGGACACTTCACCCCTTCTTAGAATTAGGAACAAAGCACACATTGAAGGAGTCACAGAGATCAAGTGTGGAGCGGAGACAAAAGTATGGACCAACCAGTGACTGCTGCAGCTGGGGATCCATCCCATAATCAGCCACCAAATGCAGACACTATTGCATATGCCAGCAATATTTTGCTGAAAGGGCCCTGATATAGCTGTCTCGTGTGAGGCTATGCCAGTGCCTGGCAAACACAGAAGTGGATGCTCACAGTCAGCTATTAGATGGAACACAGGGTTCCCAATGGAGGAGCTAGAGAAAGTATCCAAGGAGCTGAAGGGGTCTGCAACCCTATAGGTGGAACAACAATATGAACTAACCAGTACGCCCAGAGCTCATGTCTCTAGCTGCATATGTAGCAGAAGATGGCCAAGTTGGCCATTTTTGAGAAGAGAGGCCCCTTGGTATTGCAAACTTTATATGCCCCAATACAGGGGAACGACATGGCCAAGAAGTGGGAGTAGGTTGGTAGGGGAGCAGTGTAGGGGATGGGGGAGGGTATAGGGGACTTTCAAGATAGCATTTGAAATGTAAATCAAGAAAATATCTAATAAAAATTGGAAAAAATATTAAATGACAGAAGGATGATTCACCCTCAACATTACTTGCCTCCACTCGAAAGGCTGGCTGTGTAGAAAGTTAAAAGAACCACATTTAAAAAAAAAATAATATGGACAAAATGTCAAAACATATTTAAGTTCCAGAGTTCTTTATTTTTTCTTGGGCACATACAGATACACACTCAATGTATAATACTCTAAATCATAAGATTGCATTTGTCCTCCATGTTCTGCAGGATTGTTAAAATAAACTCCAGGAAGACATTATATATCAAGCAGAGGATAGTCTCAGTAGCACTCTCTATTTTGCCCCTGTGTGTTGATTCATTATGTGACCTATTTGAATCCAACTTCCACTACACAGCTACTAACTCCATTTGCTAAATTCCCTATGATCAGATCATCTTTTAAGTACATAAAATAGAATCACTGTGTGCTAGTCAAACTTCTACCTCTACCCTTAGTGAATCTACAGAAGTAAACAAACATTTTTGTTTTGTTTTGTTTTGTTTTCAAAGAGGAACTGCTGATAAATGATTTAGGAATACAATGTTTAGAATATATTGTTAACTTTGCTTTGTACAAACTTGAGCTTAGAAGAATAGAAAAAAATTTCAGTCTACATACTCCTTCCCAGAAAAAAATAGAATAACAAATAATTTTTTCTCTCTTATATGAAGTAACTAAGGTACAGAAACATTGCCAAAGACAATGAACAAGACATTGGCCATCTAGAAAAGTGGAAAATAACTCACAGAGTGGAGGAGACACCTAGAATTGACTCATCACGTATATTCAGCTGTCTCTAAGTCATAATCCAGGGTAGAGGAAACACATGTCTTCTCAGTGTCAAGGGTACTAAGTTGATTCTAGGGATTTCTAAACAATTAGATTTCACAGAATAGAATGTTGAAGAGAATACAGCTGTGCTAAGATGGTACCCTGGAGGACCTCCAAGAGTAGTTACAGAGTTTCTATCTCAGAACTGATGAGGATATGCTGTGATAAAAAAAAAACATTTTAGGGTGCGAAAAATTACTCTGAATGATTGGAAATACTCAGCTTAATGCAGAGCTGGGGAAAGTTCCTGCTCCTGTCTGCCAGCTTAGAAAAACACTGACACAGAAAAAACTTTGCAACAGCAATGGGAAATGGTTAAACTTAGATAAAGCATTGCTGTGGTCTGACCTGACAGACCATGCAAACAAGACCTTAATACAGTGAAATAGGAGAAATAAGTTGTGGTATTGTACTACACAATAAAGTGACTCTAATTAATAATAATATAGTTTATATTTGAAAATGACTGAGGGACTATTTTGAGTGGTTCACCACAGACAAATAATAAATGTTTGAATAATGGGTATTCAAATTGCCCTAATTTTTTTTTTTGCCCAATAATTATACATCAAAATATCACATTGCATTTCCCAAAATAAACTTGTACAACAGATGGCACTAAAGGCTTTTAAAAGAGCAAATAAGACCAAATTAAATGTATCTTTGAAAAAAATCTCACTAATGTCTATACTATGAAAATAAAATATATAGCAACCAACCAGATGAAATTCATAATGAGCAGAATAGTGACCTCTAAAGCAAGCACCAAAGTGAGAAACCTATGTAGGAGGCCAACAATAAAAACAAAATGGAAATACAAGGAAATAAAATCCAAAGGAAGACAAAAGAACAAGTGAAAAGGAAAACATCAAAAGTTGAAAGAAATCTCCTCTCCTGCATAAATAGTCCTTATTTGAGTTGTTTTAGCTTTTGTATTGTTAGCTTTGATTTTAAGATTATCCTGATTTTTTTCCCTATGGTTTCTATCTCCAGGGTTCTCTCCTTTTGGTTTTTCCTTAATTGTTTCTACTTCCATTTTTAGGTCCTGGATGGCTTTGTTCAATTCCATCACCTGTTTGGTATTGTTTTCCTGTAACTCTCTAAGTTTTTCCTCTTTAAATGCTTCTAGTTGTTTATCTGTTTTCCTGCATTTCCTTCTTATAGTCCTCCATCATCATCATGACGAGTGACTTTATATCCATGTCCTGTTTTTCTAGTGTGCTGTTGTATCTAGGACTTGATGTGGTGGGTGAGTTTGGATCTGGTGATGCCAAGTACCCTTGGATTGCCTCCTGCCATCTCTGCCCGAGGAGACCTGGCGTGGGTGCAGACCAGAAAGGACCTGCTGTTCTGCCCTGGGCCTTTATCAATCTCCTGGCTGATGTCTTAAGTTCCACGAGATTGGGCCAGAACAGAGGCTGTGTTCCCCTGCTCACCTCAGGTCCCCAGATAGCTTGGGGAGTCCAGGAAGAGCCTAGGAGAGTGCACAGCACCTGTGGCCCAAGACCCGAGTTGGTGCTGGGCAGGAGGGACCAGACAGGAAGGGAGGGGCTGTTCTGCCCTGGGCCTCTATCAATCTCCTGGCTGGTGTCTCAGGTTCCAAGAGATTGGGCTGGAACAGAGGCTGTGTTCCCCTGCTCACTTGAGGACCCAAGATAGCTTGGAGAGTCCAGAAAGAGCCTAAGAGAGTGCACAGCGCCTGAGGCCCGAGCCCTGAGCTCCTGATGTGATCTTAAAGTCCTGGGAGTTGCTGGGCTCAGAGGAAAGGTGGTGGGGTCGGTGGTGCTCTGGCTGGGAGAGGCCCAGCCTCCTGTGGGGTGGAGTTCTCGGATCCTGGCCCTGTGGGCAACTGCTGACCCACTGCTCTCAAAACCACCGCTGCACTCCACTCATGCGTAACCCCGATGTGATCTTAAAGTCCTGGGGTGTGGGAAGCACAGGACAGGCCCTAGCTGCATCCCCTGGGCTCAGAGGAAAGATGGCGGGGTCGGGGGTGCTCTGGCTGGGAGAGGCCCAGCCTCCTGTGGGGCAGAGTTCTCGGTTCCTGCCCCAATACAGGGGAACACCAGGGCCATGATGTGGGAGCGGGTGGGTAGGGGAGCAGGGCCAGGAGAGGGGAGGGTATAGGGAACTTTCTGGATAACACTCGAAATGTAAATGAAGAAAATATCTAATAAAAGTTGGAAAAAAGAATTATCCTTTTTATTTTCAGTATCACTTCTATTGTCTTCTCTTTTTCTCTTACCTACCAGCCATAAACTTGCCACCTTACTTTATATCTCATTTTTACTTGCTCTCATTCACTCATTTCTTTTTATTCCTTAACAGTAAATCTCTATATAAAAAATAATCTTTAAATTCCATTTATTCAAAGAATGTTCCGATGCTTCTTCTATTTACTCATCCTTCTTTATTTTATTCTGTTGCTCTACAATCCATCCCGTGTTGGCTAAACTTTGTTGCCAACTTGACACTCTTGGGAAGAAGAAACCTAAACTAAAAAGTTATTTTGATCAGATTAGCTTATGAACATGTCTGTAGGCATTTTTTAAAATTGGTAAATGATACAAAAGGACACATTCCATTGTAGACAGTGCCATTTCTTGGCAACTTGGCCTGGGCTATATATGAAAGGTAGCTGAGCAAGCCAGAGGAAGCATGCCAGTTAAATACCTTCTTCTGTTGTTTTTGCTTTAACCTTTTGCAGTGAATTCTTCTTTGGCTTCCATCAGTGATGGGCTCTTTACTTCCCAAGTTTTTTTTCCAGTGTTTTATCACAGCAACAAAAACAAAACCATATTTATAGTCTTATAAAATATTCTCTTTCCATTCCTCCCATTAGTAACTAATACCTTACCTTACCATGTACTACCCTTCTTCTTTGTCTCCCATAAGTTATTGTAGTTGAGAGCTTATTTTTAATTGGCTATTACTATACTTGTATAGCAGGCATTGACTCAGTAGTGGTTGCTTCTGCAGTTAATATTCTGCTTCAAACATTTTTATAGAGACTACGCCTGCTGCTCCGAGCCTGTGTATCAAGGCTGTATCTACTGAGCTATACCCAACTCTACTGATGGTGAACAACCTCTCAACCACAGTATAATGCAACTATCTCAGCTGAAAGAATATAATGATAAAAATTTCAAACTAACACTCTAACCCAACATTTTCAATTCTAAGTGAAGAAAAAAATAAACACAGAAATTAAGGTGGTGGGTTTTTTCCAGAAATTACAAAGTATATAGTAATGAAATCTAGTTAAAATGGACTTTTGAAATTCCACACCAGTATTTCAAAAATAATTGTACACATGTTTAGTGAAATAAAACAGGACGCAAACTCCAGAATGAATTAAAAGGGAACACAAATAAATAGCTAGGTGAAATAAAGGAGTCAGCATATTATTTAAAGGCACAATCTAAGAAGTATATAGAAATAATTTAAATAATAACACTGGCACTTTGCAGAAATAAGAAGCCCAATGAGTCAAATAAAAAACCTCAGTGGAAAACCTCACCAATAGCATAGCTATGTGGAAAACTAACACTGTGATTTAAAGATAACTTATATGGCTTAAAAATTCCATACAACAAGAATGATAAAGGAAGAACAAAGAGCATATGAGACATATGGGATGCCACTAAATCCTAAATTAAATACGCTACATGTGTATTAGACTGACAAGAAAAACTAACTATACTGGGTGCTGCATGACAAATAGAATTCTCATACAGTCATTGGGCATGTAAGATAAAATGGCCACTTTGGAGAAGGAAACGATGCTTACCATATGAGTTATCCATTTTAACCCTATAGATTTACCACAAAGTAGGTGACACTCACAAGTCATTGTAAACAATGTACATAAAATCCATTGCAGATATTTTTCCAATATCTTGAAGGAATTCAAATGATCATACTAGATGGAAAACTTCTCAGCAGTTAAGTAGAAAATGCTACCAATACATGCCATGCTCTGGATTAATTCAGTAATTATCCTGAATGAAAGAACATGAGCAATAGCAGGAGTGGAGAATGCCCAGATCCACTGGTAAACAGTCAAGGAAGTGAGAACTGATGTGTGCTGCCTGAAAGCATATCCACAAATACCAGAGGCAGAGGCAGGAAGTGCAGGCAGAAGACGTTACAAAAGGAAAATCAAAATGTGTAGAGTGGTTGTTTTCAGTGTGATTTTTGGATGGTTTTCTTGATTGGAATTACTTCACAAGTGTAGACAAATTTCAAACTTACAAACTCATGTGCTTTAAATACATGTAATGTATGTGACACCTCCATAAAGCTGCTGTTAGAAGCACAGACACATACAGTTAATTATACTGGCCATAAGATAACTGCAGTTTTATTAGAAAGTGGATCCTGTGTTCTCTAGAGACTTATAAGACAAATCTTGTAAGTTGTATCTTCTTTACCCTACGCAGTGTTTCTCTGTGACATTAGGGGTATACACATTGTAGATGTCAAAGTCTAAACTCTTTCATGACCATGAGACTCCTTTCCAAATGGATTTGCCAGCCAGCCTCAGCACTCCTCCCACACATGAAGTTTATGGTAGACTCTCTGTGTGTTTTCTGAAACCCATCTGTGTTTTTTTTGCCTCAAATTTCTTTGAAAAATATGCCCTCAAGAGATGAACATTTACTAAATATATTCTCCATAACAGATCTGTGAAACATCTTAAGAGATTCTGAACTGACTTATAAGGAAAAATCAAAACAAGGAAAGTAACAAATTGAATAAAAACAACTAGATACAAATGGAAACAGTGTATAAAGCACCATGCTTCAGCCAAAAGTGTCTGATAGACTTATAGATGCCTTTGGTGACTCATTGAAGGAATAGATATTCTTTTGACTGGTGAATGTTAGAAGTCACAGAAGAAGATGCCATGTAGAAGAGATGGTGTACTACAATAATAACCCCAGGCACAATAGGCATAAAGAAGAACTCAAATTGAGGTAGATTAGTGATATGAGCTTAGGTTTTCTTTTCAAGGAGTACTGCTTCATATTTTTTTCAGCAATAAAATTGTACCTCTTTCCTTCAAAAAATGTTTTCAAAGTCTGAAATGAAAAATCTATCAAGCAGGTGTCTGTCCCACGGAGAATGAGCACCTCAGGAGTGGATAGGCTGCCATATTGAATGGGACAAGCAATTTCTGGAGTCCTGAAGCTGAATTCTTGCTACAGCCTGCCCTCTTGGAAAGAAGAAAATTCACAAGAATTGGCAAAGCTGTTTCAGAAAAAGACATTCTTCATAATCTTCCAGCTTAAAGGAAAGCTAATCATTTGTAGTTATTGCAGCAAGATTTTTCCAAGATTGTTTTTAACACTTAAAATATTTCTTTGTTCTGTCCCCTTTCGTTACTTCAGTTTTTATCTTTACTGGGGAGCAAAGCCAGCACTTTGAACTAAATAATATAGTTGTAGGGTGTTTTGCTCGGTTTTGTACATGTATGTGGCAGAAGAATAATGTGTGTGTGTGTGTGTGTGTGTGTGTGTGTGTATGTGATTGTGTGTTTCTGTGTGTGTGTCTGTGTCTGTGTGTCTGTGTGCACTTTCTTTCTCTAACACACACACACATACACACACACACACACACACACACACACATATACATACACGCCAGGTTATCACTGTGTACCATAGGCTGAGCTTGAACTTGATATGTAGCCCAGGCTGGCCTCAAACTCTGCAAAATTCCTGATTCTGCTTCCCAAATGCTGGGATCCGGGGCATGTACTAAAATGCTTTGCTCAGTGCTTATCTTTGAACTGAAAAACATGTTTCTTCAACTAAGAAATTGTACTTAGAGAGGAAACTCCTTCCATTGCCAACAAGATTTCTATAAGGTGTTCTCTGGTATTAAGATAAAGATAATCACAATCTGCATGTGGCTTTCTCATTATAGTAGTAGTAGTAGTAGTAGTAGTAGTAGTAGTAGTAGTAGTAGTAGTAGTTTTAATTTTTTACAGTCCAGACATTATCCCCCTCGAGGTCCACCCTCTAACAGTTCTTCACCCCATTCCTTCCCACTGTCTCCAAGAGTATTGCCTCACCCCTTGACCCCAGCCAGGCCTCCCCACTCCCTGGGGACTTAGGTGCATCTTCTCCCCCTGAGGCCAAACCAGGCAGTCCTCTGATGTATATGTGTCGGGGCACATATGTGTCAGGACCAGCTAGTGCATACTGCCTAGTTGGTGGCTCACTGTGTAAGTGATCTCAGGGGTCCAGGTTAGTTGAGACTGCTGCTCTTCCTATGGGGTCATCCTCCTCCTCTACTTCTTCCAGCCTTTTCCTAATTCAACCACAGGGTTCCTGGACTTCTGTTTGGTTGAGTGTAAGTATCTGTGTCTGCCTCTGTCAGCTGCTAGTAGGGCCTCTCAGAGGACAGCCATGTTAGGCTCAAGTCTTTAAGTACACCAAAGCATCAGTAATAGTATCTGGTCTTGGAGCCTCCCTTTGAGATGGCTTCCAAGTTGGGCCAGTCACTTGACTTCCTTTCCCTCAGTCTCTTCTCCATTTTTGTCCCTGCAGTTCTTTTAGACAGGAACAATTATGGCTTAGAGTTTTTGACTGTGGGATGGCAACTCCCTCCTTCCTCAGGGGCAGAGGGAAGGAAGGACCTGAGTGGGAGAGGGGAGGGGGAGGGGAAAATGGGGACATGATTAGGTATTGGGGTGGCAGGAGATAAGCTGTGAGTGCCTGCAGAATGAATGGAAATATGCAACATCAGGGGTAGGAAGTTAGAGGACCCTCTAGAAAGTACCAGAGACCTGGGAGGTGAGAAATTCTCAGGACACAAAGGAAGGGACCTTAGATGAAATGCCCTTCAGCGGGGAGAGGGAACTTGTAGTGTTCACCTCCAGTAGAAAGACTGCATCACCATGAGGCTCCCTTATGTCAAAAACAAGGGCCTGTTAGCAGAGAAGGGGCCTAGTCAATTACTCTGAGCTGACTGACTGAGTGCTTGTGTGAGATGATAGGAAGAAACTTCCCTTGTGCCTCAGATGTCTGTGATGCTGCCTCCTCCCCAACTTAGTTTCTTCATTGAATCCAGTCTGCAAACCCATCCCGTAGGTTTGGTCCTGTGTTCTTCTGTTGTATAAGCTAAAGATGCTGATAACTACCTATAACAAAAATCATAAGCAATCTAAGTGCTCACAAAGAAGGAAATAAACTCATATGTCATGGCAAAATTTAAACTATTGGCTATATGACTATTAAACAGACATTTATATACAGTGACTTTGTGCATCTGTCTGAAACATATTATTTAGTAATAAGTAAAACATAACTCACCAAATTACATAGGTATATTGAAGTATCTTCATAAATTTATTTTAAAACTACTGGAAAGGAATATACCATTTGTGGAAAATGAGATGAAATAGGTGCAGGAATGTGTTTCTTTACTTGGTACAATTGAGTTTTAATGTTGTTCCTACAAAGAAGTAGTAAATGATGAGATGAGGAATATGTTAAATATCATAATTTTATTATAACATCCACGTGTAGCAAATTGTAACAAAGTCTCCCATAAATATGTACAATTATTACCTGTTAGTTAAAATTAATTTTAAAGAAATAAAGAGTATGAATAAAAACAAAATAGTGACAAAATAATAATATGTATTTTTGTCTTTTTAATCTTTACCTTTGGACCAATTAAACAAGAACATCAAGTAGGTGAAAATTATGTCTATTTTCAGACTTGATCATTGTTGCATCCATCTTGAATAGGATTATTAATCTGGAATATTAAAGTATTTAGCATATTTTTCTCTTTTTTTCTTTTTCTCAGCACTAATAACTCAGCTTGGGACCTCAATAGATGATAATTAAATGTTCTACTGCAGGGCAATACCCATAGCTTCCATACATTTCTAAAACATATGAAATGACTCAGTATGTGCCATCTGTCACACTCTGGTCTAATGACCCTGGTATAACTTGGTTTTGCCTGTTTCTTGGACCCCATCATTGTAAGTGTGCACCCACCACCTCTACCCCTTTAACATAATTGTGTATTTAACAACTTCTATTTCATCATCAAAGCAATGTAACAACCACACTTGATCCCATCACCATGGCACTGAACTCACATTACTCTTGTACCTGCATTTTAATCTTTCTTTTAGGGTGGTCAATCCACTACGTAAAAGCCTGGCCTTGCTATCCTGGTCCTCTACAAGAGGGGCATAATCCCTTTGATACTCAGTAGTCAGCAGAAATACTGGTACCTGATGGAGAATCAATTGTACTTTCAGCAGAACCAGCTCCAAGGTCACCCATCAAGTGGTTGTCCTTGTCTGTACTTCAGGCAAGTTCCCCAGACTACTTCATGGCTACTGTTTAGTTGCTTCCTTCCCTGTGGGTATCTCACCTGTTTAACACAGTGCTCATTTTCCCAGGTTATGCAGCTGGGTTATATGTTCAGAGGTTTTCCACCACAGGTCAGCTCCATGTCCCTCCTAGGCTTACCTGCTGTACTATATATAGTAGCTGGGATGAAAGGTGGTATTCCTAAGATTCATTGATAACACACAGTGATATCCACCTCTTCAATTTCCTTTACCGTTATGCAAATATTCCCAGGGTACAACATTTCTTCTAAAGTAATTTTTATCATCATCATCATTATTATCATCATTATTATCATCATCATCATTACAATTTATTATTTATTATTATTACTATTATTATTGTTGTTATTATTATTATGAGCCTGTTTAGCTGAAATTAAAACACATATCTAAGACTCTTACTTCTGAAAGTCACTTCGGGGGTTGGGAAGATAGAGGCCCTAATCAACAAAGTGCTTGCTATACAAGCATAGAAACCTGAGTTTACACCTTCAACACCCTTACAAAAAGGTGACCACTGTGTCCATGCCCATAGTTCTAGCATAGTGGAGGCAGTGACAGAAAGATACCTAAGGCTCATTGGCCAGACAGTCTAGATTAGTTCTAGCATAAGGGAAAGACACTGATTCAAAAAGTAAGATGGATAGTAACCAAGAAAGACACCTGAGTTTGACATTTAGTCTCCCTATGCACATGAATGCACATACAAACACAAACATACACATATACACACATGCAAACACCACACCCAAATACACATGCATGTACACATATATACATACATGCATTCTTATATATCAACACAAATATACTCTCACATATGTATATACATGGATACACATGTTCATACAAAATGCCTTGGACTTTAATTCTTTTTTATTTTCATTTTTTATTAGATATTTTCTTCATTTAACTTTCACATGTTATCCCGAAAGTCCCCTAAACCCTCCCCCATTCCTACGCCCTGCTCCCCTACCCACCAACTCCCACATATTGGCCCTGGCGTTCCCTTGTACTGGGGCAAATAAAGTTTGCATGACCAAGGGGCTCTCTTCCCAATGATGGCCAACTAGACCATCTTCTTCTATATATGCAGCTAGAGTCATGAACTCTGGGGATATTAGTTAGTTCATGTTATACTTCCACCTATAGGGTTGAAGACCCCTTCAGCTCCTTGGGTACTTTCTCTAGCTCCTTCCTTGGAAACCCTGTGTTCCATCTAATAGCTGACTGTGAGCTTCCACTTCTCTGTTTGCCAGGCACTGGTATAACCTCCCACTAGAAAGCTATATCAGGGCCCTTTCAGCACTATCTTGCTGGCGGATGCAATAGTGTCTATGTTTGGTGGCTGATTATGGGATGGATCCCCAACTGTGGCAATCACTGGTTGGTCTTTCCTTTTGATTCAGCTCCACACTTGATCTCTGTAACTCCTTCAATGTGTGCTTTGTTGTTAATTCTAGGAAGTGGTGAAGTGTCCACATTTTGATCTTCATTCTTCTTGAGTTTCATGTGTTTAGTAAATTATATCTTGGGTAGTCAAGGTTTCTGGGCTAATATGAACTTATCAGTGAGTACATGTTATATAAGTTCTTTTGTGATTGGGTTACCTCACTCAGGATGATACAATCCAGATCCATCCATTTGCCTAGGAATTTCATATATTCATTGTTTTTAATAGCTGAGTAGTATTCCATTGTGTAAATGTACCAAAATTTTTGTAACCATTTCTCTGTTGAGGGACATCTGGGTTCTTTCCAGCTTCTGGCTATGATGAATAAGGCTGCTATGAACAGAGTGGAATATGTGCCCTTGTTACCAGAAGGAACATCTTCTGGATATATGCCCAGGAGAGGTATTGCAGGATCTTCCAGTAGTACTATATCCAATTTTCTGAGGAACTACCAGACTGATTTCCAGAGTGGTTGAACAAGCTTGCAGTCCCACCAACAATGGAGGAGCATTCCCCTTTCTCCACATCCACGCCAGCATCTGCTGTCGCCTGATTTTTTGATCTTAGTCATTCTTACTGGTGTGAGGTGGAATCTCAGGGTCGTTTTGATTTGCATTTCCCTGATGATTAAGGATGTTGAACATTTTTTCAGGTGCTTCTCAGCCATTCAGTATACCTCAGTTGAGAATTCGTTGTTTAACTCTGTGCCCCACTTTTTAATGGGGATATTTGATTTTCTGGTATACACCTTCTTTAGTTCTTTATATATATATATATTGGATATCAGTCCCCTATCTGATTTAGGATTGGTAAAGATCCTTTCCCAATCTGTTGGTGGCCCTTTTGACTTGTTGACAGTATCTTTTGCCTTACAGAAGCTTTGCAACTTTATGAGGTCCCAATTGTCAATTCTTGATCTTACAGCAGAAGCCTTTGCTGTTCTATTCAGGAATTTTCCCCCTGTGCCCATATCTTCAAGGCTTTTCCCCACTTTCTCCTCTATAAGTTTCAGTGTCTCTGGTTTTATGTGAAGATCCTTAAACCACTTAGACTTGATCTTAGTACAAGGAGATAAGAATGGATCAATTCCCAGTCTTCTACATGATAACCCCCAGTTGTGCCAGCACCATTTGTTGAAAATGTTGTCTTTTTTTTCCCACTGGATAGTTTTAACTCCCTTGTCAAAGATCAGGTAACCATAGGTGTGTGGATTCATTCGTGGGTCTTCAATCCTATTCCATTGATCTACCTGTCTGTTGCTGTACCAGTACCATGCAGTTTTTATTACAATTGCTCTGTAGTACAGCTTGAGGTCAGGCATGGTGATTCCACCAGAGGTTCTTTTATTGTTGAGAAGTGTTTTTGCTAATCTAGGTTTTTTGTTATTCCAGATGAACTTGCAAATGAAAGCATTTGACAAAATCCAACACCCATTCATGATAAAAGTCTTGGAAAGATCAGGAATTCAAGGCCCATACCTAGACATAATAAAAGCAATCTACAGCAAACCAGTGGCCAATATCAAACTAAATGGAGACAAACTGGAAGCAATCCCACTAAAGTCCGGGACTAGACAAGGCTGCCCACTTTCTCCCTACCTATTCAATATAGTACTTGAAGTCCTAGCCAGAGCAATTCGACAACAAAAGAAGGTCAAGGGGATACAAATTGGAAAGGAAGAATTAGTCAAATTATCGCTATTTGCAGATGATATAATAGTATATATAAGTGACCCCAAAAAACTCCACCAGAGAACTCCTAAACCTGATAAACAGCTTCAGTGTAGTAGCTGGATATAAAACTAACTCAAACAAATTGATGGCCTTTCTCTATACAAAGGATCACTGGGCTGAGAACGAGATCAGGGAAACAACACCCTTCACAATAGTCATTAACAATATAAAATATCTTGGTGTGACTCTAACGTAGAAAGTGAAAGATTTGTATGATAAGAACTTCAAGTCTCTGAAGAAAGAAATTGAGGAAGATCTCAGAAGATGGAAGGATCTCCCATGCTCATGGATTGGCAGAATCAATATAGTAAAAATGGCTATTGTACCTAAAGCAATCCACAGATTCAATGCAATCCCCATCAAAATTCCAACTCAATTCTTCAATGATCTAGAAAAGTGAATTTGCAAGTTCATCTGGAATAACAAAAAACCTAGACTAGCAAAATTCTTTATGTATAACCAGAAATCTCTGAGACTGTGAACTTGGCTTTGACCATGGAAGAATCCGTAAGGTAATCCCAATCCATCACAAACTGAATCAACCACCATAGAGAAAGCACATCATTGGAATGTGCTAGTAAAGATTTCAAACATGCCACGTGAGATTAAAGCTCCTGTTACTGAGTCAATAAAAATCACTTAAGTGTGTTCAGTACTAATAGCTCTTAAAATGCTGCCCTAAATTGTTTTGTGTAATAAATTTTATATTTAGCAGGAGGCAGTCACATTTTCATGGAGAAAAAGTAAAGCTATGATATTTATAAGTGTATATTGTTTAATATAAGAAAGAAAACATTACAAGTAGGTCATGGACCCTGAAACACCAGAATCTCATTCAATCTACTTTTTAGGGAACAATGTCTGACTGCAAAGAATTATAAAAAAAAAAAAAAAAAAAAATGTGTTTTATCTCTTAAGGCCTAGATCCTAAGCTATAAAAAGTCTGTTCCACAATGGCCCCAGAATCTCTCTAAAACAAATAAATATATCTAAAACAAATGATGGAACCTTGAACACCTCTATTAATAAACTTCTACCACAAAACACATAGCTGAGCCATATGATGTTAAGGGACGCCCACTGTCCAGAAAACAAACAAATTAAGACCTAGAGAACTTGGTATGAGCTTCTGTACATTGATTCTGGATCTTTCACAAATATTTTAATAAGCATATTTTCATTAATTGTTCTGGAAAAAAATTGATCATTCTAAGTAGATCGCAAAGAGAAAGTGTAGAAAGCTGGGGTGTCTACACAGAAGCAAAATCCAAAAGCATCTTTCACATT
Source organism: Mus minutoides (assembly GCA_902729485.2). Taxonomy (NCBI): domain Eukaryota; kingdom Metazoa; phylum Chordata; class Mammalia; order Rodentia; family Muridae; genus Mus; species Mus minutoides. The sequence goes on from LR751469.1 coordinate 127,760, forward strand.
AATTTAGGACGAAGGACATCTAAAAGCCCAGCCCAAAATAATATATAGATCTTTGCTTGTTTTGCACACTCTATCACTGGCCTTATGTCTCTGCAAGTGTCTTAGAATCTGACTAATCCAGATACCAGGCTCTAAGAGTAAAATGATATGATCAGTAGTTGATGGACTTCAACTGGTCAAATTATTCCTATCCATAGATAAGTGAATTCAGCACAGAGCCATACACCCTAATGTGAACCCTGCTGGAAGATCCATTTTGCACCTCCAGTTCATTATCTGTGTGTGTACCACCTATATTCTCATCATGGAACTTAGCTTTGTTAAAAACAGACAGATATAGAACTTCTGACTGACCACAAATAGCATTTATCATAATTTCTTCCCATTAACACTGAATATGTAATCCCAAGGTCGAATCATATTCACTGAGAAATATGTCTTATTAAAACCCATTAAATCGTACAGCACTCAGGGTCATCCAGGGTTAAAAACTTGAATAAAGATATAAAATGCATAAACTCTAAAAATACTTTAGATTTGAGTTACAATAAGGGTATTTTTTTCTCAAATGTCAACTCTAATAACTGTTAAAGGAAATTTTGCATTTAGTCTTTTAAAATCACAAACCAACATACAATCTGTTTTCTTGCTGAGACACTTTATTTTTTTATAGCAATTTCCCCCTTTTATTAAAAAAATAAATCCTTCATCATACAATATATTCTGACTACAGTTTCCCCTCTACTCCTTCCAGTTTCTCCCACCTTCTCTCTTCTCCATTCCACTCCCTTTTTATCTCTCATTAGTAAAGAACAGACATCTAAGAGGTAATAAAAACACAAAACAAAATATAGTGAAAAAAGAAGAACAAAAACTTCACATCAAAGTTGGAAAAGGTAAACCAACAGAAGGAAAACAGGCCCATTTTTCCAAGGATGAACCTCAGCTTGGAATGGAGATCTAAGAGAAGGGGTATTTGGGAGTGGCAAAAACAAACAACTTGAGTGCAAATTCTGGGTCCAAACTGGAAGCCTATGCTCTGCTCAAGACAGCTCTCCTGATTGTTCATTCTCTGTTCTGATTTCTGTGAAAACCACCAGCTCTCTCTCTCTCTCTCACTCTCTCTCTCTCTCTCTCTGTCTCTGTCTCTCTCTCTCTCTCTCTCTCTCTCTCTCTATATATATATATATATATATATATATATATATATATATATATATATATATTACTCTAGACAGTTCTCCAAGCAGTTGTCCCTTGCTATTCTTTATATTTCTCAGGATAGCTCATCTTCTGAGGATGATAAGCCCAGTCTTTTATTTTACATATCAATCCAATCATTTACTCCAGGTTCCCTTTTAATTATACTATGAATCAGCATACTTTGATCCCAGCCTCTTGATTCTTAGGAGACAGCAAGAATATATTTTTTAACATTGCAAAAGAATTCAGAGATTTATCTGTCTTTCTTAACCACAGACTATAAACTAGCTAGGTGGTAACCCGCCCTGAAATTACTGTTTTGACCTTGCCTGGGCCTGACCTTGCTAGGTCCTCAGGCTGACCCTGAACTTAGGAGTCTGCCTGCCCTTGTAAGCATAAACAAAAACTTAGCTGAGCAGTATCTCCTATAATCACCACACCATAAATCTCTTTATCTCCTCCCTTAGTATACTTCTGAGAAGTTGCCTCACAGTGAAGCTGCTTTTGTTCCTTTAGATTTGTGAAGCTACTCACATAACTCAAATTGCATCCTTATATTTCACATAGTTGAGAAATTATATATATATATAATATATTATATATATATATATATATATATGTATATATATATATAATTTTTAATTATAGATAGATAGATAGATAGATAGATAGATAGATAGATAGATAGAGATGTTATTTGTATGAGTATACTGTAGTTGTCTTCAGACACACCAGAAAAGGGATTAAGATCCCATTACAGATGGTTGTGACTGACAATGTGGTTGCTGGAAATCGAACCCATCCTGTAGGAAGCTGCTGCCTAGGCAAGGGCCGGGCCCGGCCGCCGGAGCCTCGGCGAGGGCTGGGGGCCGGCCGCCGGAGCCTCAGCGAGGGCCGGGGGCCGCCCGCTGGAGCCTCGGCAAGGGCCTGGGCCACCCGCCGGCTCCCGGGAAAGCCTCGCCCGGGCTCCCGGGAAGGCCGTCCGGCTCCGGGAAGGCCTGCGGCTCCAGGAAGGCCTGCAGCTCCGCCCCATTACAAGATGGCACGGGACCAGCAGGCTGCCTGGAAGGAGAGCCTAGTATGCATGCGCAGCTCTCTCCTCAGGCCCTCCTCAAGCAGTAGCCCCTCCCGAAGGGAAAATATGCTAATGAGGCACTGCTTGTGGTACCAATGAAGGGAAAATATGCTAATGGGTGTGGCTTGTGGCACCAGTGAACGGGCCACATGCAAATGAGGTGTGGCTTGGTGCACCAATCCGGAACCACTATGACACCCCTCCCCCTTCCCTGGGAGAGTATAAAAGCAGCAGCTCTGCTGCTGTCCTGGGTCCTGGGAATCTACAAGCAAGGCGTTCCAGAATAAAGCTGACTGAGAAGATCCTGGTGGTGGTGTGACTTTCTTGCTGGTCGAGGGAGGCGCGCTGCACAATCCAAACAATCATCCATCATGATCAAGTAGGATTCATCCCAGGGATGCAGCTATGGTTCAATATATGGAAATTCATCAACAGAATCCATTATATAAACAAACTCAAAGAAAAAAAATACATGATCATCTCATTAGATGCTGAGAAAGCATTTGACAAAATCCAACACCGACTCATGATAAAAATCTTGGAAAGATCAAGAATTCAAGGCCCATGCCAAAACATAGTAAAAGCCATATAGAGAAAACAAGTAGTCAACATCAAACTAAATGGAGAGAAATTTGAAAAAAATCCCACTAAAATCAGGGACTAGACAAGGCTGCTCACTACCTAGTCAATATGGTACTCAAAGTCATAGCCAGGGCAACTAAACAAGAAAAGGAGGTCAAAGGGATACAAATTATAAGGGAAGAAGCCAAAATATCATTATTTGCAGATGATATAATAGTATATTTAAATGACCCCCCAAAATTCCACCACAGAACTCTTAAACCTGATAAACAACTTCAGCAAAGTTTCTGGATATAAAATTAACTCAAACAAATCAGTAGCCTTCATCTACACAAAGGATGAACAGGCTGAGAAAGAAATTAGTGAAACAACATCCTTCACAATAGTCACAAATAACACAAAATGTCCTGGTGTGACTTTAACCAAGCAAGTAAAAGATCCGTATGACAAGAACTTCAAGTCTCTGAAGAAAGAAATCAAAGATCTCAGAAAATGGAAAGACCTCCCATGGTCTTGGATCAGCAGTATTAATGTAGTAAAAATAGCCATCTTGTCAAAAGCAATCTACAGATTCAATGCAATCCCCATCAAAATTCCAACTCAATTCTTTATAGACTTAGAAAGATCAATTCTCAAATTCATCTGGAATGTCAAAAAACCCAGGATAGCAAAACTATTCTCAACAATAACAAAACTTATGGGGGAATCACCATCCCTGACTTCAAGCCATATTACAGAGCAATAGTGATAAAAAAAAAAAAAAACAGTATGGTATTGGTAGAGTGACAGACAGACCAAGGGGAATAGAATTGAAGACCCAGAAATGAACTCACACACCTATGGTCACTTGATCTTTGACAAAGGAGCTAAAACCATCCAGTGGAAAAAAAGACAGCATTTTCAACAAATGGTGCTAGTTCAACTGGAGGTCAGCATGTAGAAGAATATAAATCAACCCCTTTTATCTCCTTGTAAAAAGATCAAGTCTAAGTGGATCAAGGACACACACATGAAACCAGATATCCTGAAACTAAAAGAAGAGAAAGTGGGGAAGATCCTTGAACACGTGGGTACAGGGGATAATTTATTGATCAGATCACTAATGACTTATGCTCTAAGATTGACATAAATAAATGGGACCTCATAAAATTGCAAAGCTTATGTAAGGCAAAGGACACTTTCAACAGGACAAAATGGCAACCAAAATATTGGGAAAAGATCTTTACAAACTTTATATCTGATAGAGAACTAATATCCAATATATGCAAAGAACTCAAACAAATAGATTCAAGATTCAAATATCCCTATTTAAAAATGGGGTACCGAGCTAAACAAAGAATTCTCAACTGAGGAATACCAAATGGCTCNGTACTCACTGATATGTGGATACTAGCCCAGAAGCCTAGACTACCCAAGATACAATTTACTAAACACATGAAACTCAAGAAGAATGAAGTTCAAAATGTGGTCTCTTCACCCCTTCCTAGAATTAAGAACAAAGCACACATTGAAGGAGTTACAGAGATCATGTGTGAAGCTGAATCAAAAGGATGGACCAACCAGTGACGGCAGCTGCCAGGGATCCTTCCCATAATCAGCCACCAAAAATAAACACTATTGCATATGCCAGCAAGATAATGCTGAAAGGGCCCTGATATAGCTGTCTTGTGGGAGGCTATACCAGTGCCTGGCAAACACAGAAGTGGATGCTCACAGTCAGCTATTAGTTGGAACACAGGACTCCCAAGGAAGGAGCTAGAGAAAGTACCCAAGGAGCTGAAGGGGTCTTCAATCCTATAGGTAGAAAAATAACATGAACTAACTAGTTCCCCCGTGCTCATGTCTCTAGCTGCATATATGTAAGAATATGGCCTAGTTGGCCATAATTGGGAAGAGAGGCCCCTTGGTCATGCAGACTTTATATGCCCCAGTATAGGGAAATGCCAGGGCCATTATGTGGGAGGGTGTGGGTAGGGGAGCAGGGCGGGGATGGGGGAGGGTATGGGGAACTTTCTGGATAACACTTGAAATGGAAATGAAGAAAATATCTAATAAAGAAAAAAAAAAGAAAATGCAAATCGAAACAATCCTGAGGTTCCAACTCACATCAGTCAGACTTGTTAAGCTAAAAAACTTAGGTGACAGCAAATTCTCGCAAGGATGTGGAGAAAGAGGAACATTCCTCTATTGCTGGTCATATTGCAAGTTGGTACTATCACTCTAGAAATCAGCCTGGCAGTTACTCAGAAAATTTGCCATAGTATTACCCGAGGACCCAACTATACTACTACTGAGCATAAACCCAAAAGATGTTCCAACATATAACAAGGACACATGCTCCACTATGTTCATAGCAGCCTTATTTATAATAGCTAGAAGCTGGAAAGAATGCAGATGCCCTTCAAAGGAGGAATAGATACTGAAAATGTGGTACATTTACACAATGGAGTACTATTCACCTATTAAAAATAATGACTTCATAAAATTCTTAGGCAAATGGATGGAACTAGAAAATATCATCCTGAGTGAAGTAACCCAATCATAAAAGAACACACATGCTTTGCACTCACTTACTGATAAGTCAATATTAGCCCAAAAGCTCAGAATACCCAAGATATAATTGACAAACCACATGAAGCTCAAGAGGAAGGAAGACCAAAATGTGGATACTTCAGTCCTTCTTAGAAGGGAGAACGAAATACCCAGGGGAGATGATATAGAGGCAAACTGTGGATCAGAAACCGAAGGAAAGGCCATCCAGAGACTGCCCTACCTGGAGATCCACTCCATATACAGTTATCAAATGCAAACATTATTGTGGATGCCAACAAATGCTTGCTGACAGGAGCCTGATATAGCTGTCTCCTGAGAGGCTTTGCCAGAGCCTGACAAATACAGAGGTGGATGCTCACAGCCAACCATTGGACTGAGCATGGGATCCCCAATGGAGGAGTCAGAGAAATGACTGAAGGAGCTGAAGGGGTTTGCCACTCCATAGGAAGAACAATATCAAAAAACCAGACGCCCCCAGAGCTCCCTGGGACTAAACCACCAACCAAAGAGTACACATGGAGCAACCCATTCCTGCAGTAGCATATGTAGCAGATTTTGGTCTTATTGGACATCAATGGGAGGAGAGGTCCTATAAAGGCTAGATGCCCCAATATATGGGAATGTCAAGATGGGGAAGTGGGAATGGGTGGGTAGGGGAACACCCTCATAGAAGCAGGGGGAGAGGGCTGGGATAGGGGGTTTTCAGAGGGGAAACCAGGAAAGGGGATAACAATTGAAATATAAATAAAGAAACTAATAAAAAAATTTTAAAAAAGAACATTAACAGGACTTTCTCTGAGGAGGAACATAAAAATACGTGCATTATTATACAAACAAGCCTTATGCCCACAGCAGCCATTGACAATAATGGAGGCCCATGCCCTGCTGGCTCTGTTCCAAGGACAGAAACCATATCATTCCATTCCTTAAACATGGCCAAGTAGGATTATATTTCTATAATGAAATAAAAAATGTAACCTACTAGTGGCCATTCAAAATGAAATCATAATTTGGACAGTGGTAATGCACCCCTTTAATCCTAGCACTTGGAAGGCAGAGGCAGGCAGAGTTCCTGGACAATTAGGTTCACAGAGAAACAGAAAGAAAGAAAGAAAGAAAGAAAGAAAGAAAGAAAGAAAGAAAGAAAGAAAGAAAGAAAGAAAGAAAGAAAGAAAGAAAACAATCCAGTAATGTATGAGGGTCTCAGCCTTGCCTGCCAGTGAGGCCAATAATTAGCTGAGCAAATCCATGTTACCAGGGCTCAAGCCAACCCTGCTAGTTGTATCCATGGGAATAATCCTCACCACAGAAAAACTCTGGTAATGTATGGTTTCCTGAGTCAGGCAATGTGCAGGTTTCTGAATAATAGTCACTCCATGTAAGCCAAACTATGGGCCTCCACACGTGTCTCCTGGGCATCCTCTTGGAGAGTAAGATTTTCCTTATACTGTAAAAAGTTCCCTTTCAAGCTTTTATTTCTAGCCCTCTTGTCTTCAACATCCTTAGACTTCCAGTCCCTTATAGAACATCTATGGTCTTCTTTTGCACACGTTCTCACCTGTCTTTGCTTTCCATAGAGAAAATGCATGGAGAAGGATATGTCTTGTAGGCCTTTATGCCACCTTAGCTCCTACTGTCATATGTTCCCCAAATGTACTCTACTTTACAATCATGAACTTGCATTTTATGTTTGAATTCCTAAGCAAATGGCAGGTTTGCAGTCCAGCATGCTTGCTACCATTTTATCCTAGGTTCTTAGGAGAGGGCCAATCACATACTAATTGCTAAATAACTTTGAATGAATAAAGGAATGGATTCATAATTACCCAGAAAGATCTAACTGTATAGCATGTACATTAAAGGAAAGAATGAATCTGTTTTTGATTTCTGAAGACTTGTACCACAGCTAGACAAAAATTAACCCATCCTAAAGTCTGGAATTTTTTTAAACATGTCAGTGTGTAACAACTCTCCAATCAAAACATTTCTGTGAAATTTCTATCTTGTCCAATTAGGTTCTATTTGGTAGATTCAAATCTATAAACATGCCTAATGACAGACAGAGCAGTAAAAGTAATTTTTATTGTAGTGGTTAGATTTAATGGTGGAGAAAATTACAATTCAGACCTCTGAATCCATACAATACAATAATAACTCAAATTATTTCCAACTATACTCCCAAGCATTGATGGTAAAGTGTCAGGTATGGTTAATAAAAATAATATTTTTTTCTGAAGCAGAAGGCCTGAGGTATTTGTAATCCACCATCAGTATAGCCTTAGCAACCCATGCTCAAAGCCCTAGACTTAGCTTGTCATCTGCATAAATGACAATAGTATTGATCTATCTGTAACTCACAGGATGTATGTGAAGTTTATAATGAAATTCATATGTAAACCCAGAGCTCAACTGACATGAACACTTAAAAATTATTTTAACAAAATCCCAAATCTAATTGCTTAACCTACATATTCATTTCTAATCTCCCTTACATATTGAGAGGTAGGTGTACAAATTTTCCTTGCTATATTATAACTTATTTTCTTTTTTATTTTATTATTTTTATTAATTTATTTATTTTATACATAGATGGTAACTTGCCCTCCTTCCTCTTCTTCCAGCCCCTCTGTCTCATTTATCCTCACCATGATAAGTCTTTTGTGAGAAGAAAAGTAATTTTTTAAAATAAAATTCATGTCTCTGAAATGTGATCTTGAAAAAGCCATTTGACCTGTCTGAATTTAGATACTAACCTATTTTTTTTTAAATTCTTAAATCGAGAGATGTAAAAGAAATTTCCAAATGAATGAATCAATACATGAATGTAACGAGAAATTAAAGAACAGCTGTAATAGCAAAAAAAGAAGAAAAGAAAAGAAAAGAAAAGAAAAGAAAAGAAAAGAAAAGAAAAGAAAAAGAAAAAAAAGAAATTTCCATGTTACAAAAGATTGGGCACCCATTAGAAAATGTTCCCATCTTGAAAATATATCAGAACTTCAAATATTAAGAGTCATGCAGTTTTGGAATCTAGGGACTGAAGAAAGTTCCTACTGCAGCCACATTGACACTCAACAAAGCCAGAAAGTGCTGTCTGGGACTTCCCAGCAGTCCTCCCCTCCAGATAGATCTCCTGTGCTGTATCTCCTGCCTAGGAAGGCTTGATGCTGGTTTTATTCAAGCAGATCCTATTCCATCAGACTGTGTCATAATAAAAAAAAAAAATTTCCCATACTTTCCCTGAATTTGCTACGAAGTTCAACAATGTCTAGAAGCCACTGAAGCGCAAACACAAGCTACATGAATCTGGGCTTATGATTAGGAATGGCACCCACTTGTAATTCAACCAGTGCCCTCTACGGTGCTCAGCTGACACATTTTAACATTAAAGAGAAATGATTCTCTGTGAAACTTCAGATGACAGTGTATTCTTGCACAGAAATGCCCAAACACACATCCTAGAATTAAGGACATGCTAAGAGACAGTCAGAACAGGATTTTAGCCCAGACCAGAACATTCAGGCAGTACAGTCAGGAATGCCAAATTCAACACGTTGTCAGCTTAGTTATTCCAACATTTTCACTCACTATCCTCTAGGAAATTTGTGGCAGCTACACCATTTAAGAAGAGCCACATGTAGGCATAACCTGAAGGAGCTTCAACCTAGAGGAGGCCTTATGATGGCTCCAGGTATCAATCACAAAGCTGGTGGCTATTGTCTAAAGGGCATTGGAAAGAAACTGCTTGCTGACTTGAGATTGAGGGTGCAGGGCATTTACTCCATGGAAACAGTATTATGATCCCAAGCCTGCTGCCACCACCAATAATGGAAAGCCTAAAGCTACTTCACAGATTTGATCTTTCATGCTGACTTCTGGAACTCTGCATGGAAATGAAGCTTCCATAGTCATGCCACTATATAAGTTGCTTTTCGAGGAACTTAGTGGATCTAAGCAGGAAACTTACAGATCCCCTTCTATGAATTGCCCTGTCACTAGGTGCCCAGGATCATAGTGCCTGCTAATTACTTCCTGTATTCCCTGCCTCCCTAATGAAATCAGTCATCAAAGAAATCTGAAGCCCACTCAAATCTGTTGATGTCTCTGCCTTTGAAGAGATTAGAGCTCAAGTCAGACACTAATGATGTAGCTATTATCAAACACACACGCAGAATGCAAATGACTTGTGTTCATGTACATATGAGCCACCCCACAAACTCCAGAGAAATCTAGTCTCCTGTTTGTGCATTTGATTAGCAAAGAAACATCAGGGGAAGTGTCTATTTAGTTTTCAGAAGCAAATCCTCTCATGAGCATAAGAACTAAAATGTCAGTTTTGAAAAATGGAAATGTGTGAAGAACAGCTATGGAGTCCTCCTTGGTATTTTGCATATATGGCTTTAGGAGGAAGTGGTCTTTATTGACATTCTGCAGTGGTTCCAGTAAAACCCAGACATGACCCCCAGCTTCCTTCAAATCCTCCTAATGAATCCCTAGGCAAAAGAGAGCATAGTAATATGATATTCCCAAAGCAGGCTCTTGCCGCAAACATTTCCTATCTCTTTGGATATAGAAGTAAATTAAAATATCCCCAAGGGCTATACACATTTGTTATTTTTCTGGCTTGCCTGAGAGGACTTATTCTCCTGAATCAGGNATGCTTCAGATTCAATGAGACAAACTGAAAGAGGGTAAGAATTTCCCTTAACTAATTTTGCTAGGAAGACCCTGAGTCGCCAATGCTAGCAGGTCATGGTTAGAAAAGTATGACATGCATGGTCACTCTGAACACACTCCTGGGTGTCTGATATACCTTTGCCAAAGGAAATTGGTTCTCCCACAGTTGTTTTTTTTTTTTTTTTCCAGGTCATTTTCCACATAGTTTATTTAATGCATATATATATATATATATGTGTGTGTGTGTGTGTGTGTGTGTGTGTGTGTGTGTGTGTGTGTATGTATATATATATATATATATACACTATATATGTATGTGTATAAATGTATATATGTATGTGTATATATGACATATATGGATATATTTAAGGAACGTTTGTGCTATTGAACCACAGTATAACTACAATAGATACAGAACATTAGCACATATTTTAAATATTCAAAGTATGTTTTAAAGTTATATTGTTGTGCTTTATAAAAAAGAAAAGGAATCCAAGGATATATTTGGTAGAGTGAAGTATAGTGAGGTGGAATGGGGTGCCTCTGCAGGATTATGCCGAGGCATCCTTTCTCCCTGAGGTATCAGCTATAAGATGGACCTAGTATGGAAGAGAGTTTATTTAGGGCCTGGAGAGGGGAGATAAGTGGGTAGTAGAGACAAAGGCAGAGAGAGGGGTAGAAGAGGAGTAGAGGCTGTCCATGAACATGTGGAATGGGGAGAGGAATGGGGAGAGAAGTGACAGAGGGGGAAGAGGGGAAGAGAACAAGAGAGAGGAAAGGGCAAGCAGCCCCTTTTATAGTGAGTCATACATAGCTGGCTATTGCCAGGTAGCTGGAGCAGAGCCTAGAAGATTGCTAACATTATATAAACTAGATTGGTGAGATTTACTGGGGAGTTGAGGTACTGGTAACCAAAACGGGCAATCTGATTTTTATCCCCAGAACATATATCATAGGAGAGATCTGACTCCCAAGTTATCCCCCAACCTTTACATGCATATGATTGGTACAAATATAAAATAATAGTTACTTGATATGGCTATTTAATAGGGATAGCCTCCCATAAACTCAAATATTTGAATGCTTGGCCATAGGGAGGAGCACTACAAGGTAGTATGGCCCTTGTTGGTATAAGTGTGGCCTTGTTGGAGGAAGTATGTTACTATGGACATGGGTTTTGAAGTCATATATGCTTAAGCTATGCCCATTGTGATACAGTCACTTCTGCTACCTATAGAACTCAACTCCTTCTCTAGCACCATCCCTACCTGTACTGCACTGTTTTCCACCATGGTAATCATGAACTAAACTTATGAAACTACAAGTCAGCTTCAATTAAATGTTTTCCTAGTGGAAACCCTGCCCAAGACATTGAGGAAACAGAAAGGAATTATCTCAAAAATTTAAAAGCAGAGTAACCTACCATGTGCTAAAGGAGCCCCACCCACCTCAGAGTATTTATCCAGAACAACTGAAATCAAGACTTGCACTGGAGAAGCTAGAGAAAGTATGCCAGGAGCTGAAGGGGTCTGCAACCCTATAAAAGGAACAACAATATGAACTAACCAGAACCCTCAGAGCTCGTGTCTCTAGCTACATATGTAGTGAAGAACTGGCCAGGATGAAAACTGGCCATACTGGCGCCTCCTTGTCTCTTAGAGTTAGCTATTACCTCAAGCTGCTACCTGGGCCTCTTGCTGATGTTTGAACTAGCCAATCATGTGAAACCGCGCCAATTTCCTCAACCCCCTACCCCATTACTATAAAAGCTTCTAATTTTCGAGCCTCGTGGTCGACTCTTCCACCTCTTGCATGGGTTGGGTGTCGTCCCGCGGAGCTCCGTGAATAAACCTCCCTCATGTGTATTACATCAAGATGGTCTCTCGTGATTCCTTGTGTGCTCGAACTCCTGAAACTCGAGTGGGGTCTTTTTCATAGACCTAACAGTAGCAGAAGATGGCCTAGTCAGCCATCATTGGGAAGAGAGGGCCCCTTGGTATTTCAAACTTTATATGCCTCAATATAGGGAAACATCAGGGCCAAGAAGTGGGAATGGGTGGGTAAGGGAGCAGGGCAGCGGGAAGGTAGAGGAAACTTTTGGGATAGCATTTGAAATGTAAATTTAAAAAAAATATCTAATAAAAAAAAAGACTTGCAAAAGATATCCCAGGCCTTATGATTTTTCCCATAATGGTTATCTAAATGTCCACTAATGGATAAATGGGTAAAGAGAGTATGGCATGACATGATTCTATGCAGCCTTAAGAAGGCAGCAAAGACCATCATGTGATTGATCATGAAAGAATCTCAAGGGTATTGTGCTAAGTGAAATAAGTCAGCTATTCAAAAAAAAGGGGCTGTGCACTTTCTGAGTGAGAGACTCAGGACATAGCCAAACTCATAGAAGCACAACAATGGAATGGTGGAAGCCAGGGGCTGGAGTCAGAAACTGGAAGCAGGTACTCAGGTGTATCACACTTTTTCTCATACAGGATGAAAAGAGATCTGCAGATCTCCTGCACACTGCAACTTTTAATGCCAGTCCTTTCTTTATCAGAGTTCACACTAATATTTGATTCTTTGGTTCTAGGTTTATTCTTTTGTCTCAACTGCTGTTTCTTTTCTTTGTCTGCTTTCTAACCATGAGCTAGATTACAAGAGAATTTTCTGCTAGGTTTAGCTCATTGCTTTCTTGTCAGCTACATGCAGTCTGTTGTGTATGAAGTAAATAAGAGTGGTGACCCTCTACTTTCACCTAGACCTTGTACTGTACCCATGAACACTATTTAAAATCCCTATTCAGTGTTTACAACATCCATTTTAGAGATTACATAACAGATAGCTAATAATTCTTTCAAAGCTGAACATTGTTTCCTTACTGGTTCATTGTTATACCTAGGAGAGTAATGAGATAACATGAAATTATTCACATATATCTCAGATAAGTTTTCTTGGAAACATTCTTCAGAGAGAAATTGCTGGGTTGAAACATATACTAACAAATTTGTTTCCAAAGAAGTTAGCAATTTGCTGGAGTGTCAGGTCCTTAGGAGAATATGAAATTCATTTCACTCTTGTCAACATTCAGTATTGTATTTAAATATTTTGAAACCTGAGAGATGAAAATAGTTTGTGACTTTATTGTGTATTTTTGTTATTAGAAATTCAGCCATATATTTCTTACATGGATTATCTTGTATTTCTGGTGAGTAGTTCTTTGTGTAATGGGATTCTTCTATGTAGAGGATATCAAACCCCTGTCATAGTTTCAATCACAAAAAAGTAATACATCACTTTTTAATTGGCAATTCTTTTCTCAGTAGTATGGAATGCATAGAAAGTACTTAGTTTTATGTTATTGCTTTCTTACTCAATTGGTTGCTTTTTTCAAAGTTTGTTCTTGTAATGTTTCTTTTGTAAGTTTGTAAATGGCAAGGTATATAGTCAACTCTTTATAACTGATCAATGTATGTTTGAAATCTATACATGCATATTTATGTATATAAAAATTACATATAAAATGTATGTTAAATATATAACATGAAACATATATAGTAAGTAAAAGTCAATAGGTAAATCACTTTATTCTTCTGTATGTGTATGTACATGTGTGTGTGTGGTATATACGTGTGTGTCATATGTGTTTGTTTCTGTGTTGTATATGTATGTGTTTGATATATGTGTGTGATGTATATGTGTGTGCATTAGATATGTGTGTTGTGTGTATTGTATACATATAGGTGCATGTGCATGTATGTCTATGTGATGTATTTGTGAGAAGATAGAGGAGAGAAGAACATAAAATTGTTGTAGAAAATACTTAATCTTCATCTGGAACTTCTACCCTACCTTTGATCATTCAGTTCCCAGATAAAAAAATATACATGACATCTATATGTATAATACAGCTTTATTATCACTAATGCTGGAAAGATATCTACCCACTATGCTATTAAAATCTATTTACTATAGGTAACCACAAGTTATTCCTTATTGTGTTTCATCTGAACTGCTTTTAATTCTAATTGCCCAGCCCTCATGGCCATGCTCTCTTGACTCCTAACCTATGGCATCTTTCTTCTCTCCAACTTTCTTCCCTTCCTCCTGGTCCCTCCAACCCAGGAGCTTAGGAACCCAAGAACCCACCAACCTCTCTTGTGCCTAGCTATTGGCTGTAGGCATCATTATTCACCAGTGAGGGATGCATAGTGTCTCTTGGATAAGTGTAGACTCTCTCATCCCTGGGACTTGCCAGGCCTTGGAGGCCAGTACTTATCATTACAATACAAATCAAAAGATCAAACACCAACATTGTTGGGGTTTTTTTTTCCACTCTGCCTCATTCCCTTGAGGTAGATTTTCTCACTAAAAGTGGAACTCAGCTAGTGAACAGAATGTCTCAGTAATCCTTTAGTCTCTGCCCCTACAGTGCTTGGATTTTAGGCTATATAATCATAACAGGCACCATATGTGTGTGTGCTTAGATTTGAACTCAGATCTCATGAATGCACAGCACTTTTATCAATTGAGCCACTGTTCCATATATTATGTTACTACTTATGTCCTTTTACATTATGTAATCTAACAGATAATATACAGTAAAATAGCCATATGTATAAATAAGATGACTTGCATGTCTTTTAAATTATAATGTAATGTTTGGTACACATACTTTAAATTTGTTTTTACCTATTCTAAATTCTGACTGTAGTCATGATAAAAGGCATGGTAATTTTTCCATGTAAGAACCCCTTCAGGATTTTTATACTTTTAGTATTTTATATTATATTTATAAAGTTAGATTATGACCTTAACTAAATCACAGAATTGGGGTTTTTAACTGGGGAGTGGATTAATATTTTTATATTTGTTATAGAATCTAAGTGTATTATAATTTTGTAATTTTGTTTTACACTATATGCTTTCTAAGTTTTCTGTCATTTCTATTATTCTTTATATTTTATTTAAAGATTATGGCACTTGTATAGAACAGTGCTTAAAAGGTAGAATTTCTGATATTAATACACTATCAATCAGGATCTTATAAATATATAAGTGAAGTTGAATTTAATAACAAAAACAAATTATAACTTTCAAGTCATTACTGATATAATATGAACTTCAATGCATACATTTTTATTCACCCTATTCTCCTATTTCCAGAAGTTTCTAATTTTCTCCTGGCCAATATGACATCCCGATGAGCAGCCAATAGGCTCCAGTGCAGGATGGCAGGTGTCCATTGTCAATATTTAATTCCCACATCTTCCTGGCTATATCTATTATGGAATGTGGACCTACATGATTAGTGTATAATGTATTTAAAATAAAATGAAGTTCTTAAAGCTATTGCTTGAGCTTTTAAAATGCAGATTTGTAACCACACTGTATTAAGAAAATTTCACTATATGTAAATCATAATCCTTATATTTCTATTCCTTGATAATTTCTTTCAGACCTTTTATGCAAAAATACAAGGCTGGAAAAGTTGGATTACACCTTCAAATCACCTGTAAAGATAGAATAATAGCAGATGACTATCTTTTAAATAAAGTAAAACACTTTATTGTTGTCTCTTGACATGATGAATAACTTGGCAAGGAATTCTTTTTCTTTTGTGTTAAAAGAGAGAATATCTAAAAAGGCAAGTATTTAAGAAAAAAATAAATCTGATTATAGTTCATTTTTATCAAATTGATTTATTTGGCCATTACATGTTTTTTCTTGTTTCTTACCTTCACAAAATCTAACTAGTAGTTTCTCTCTTTTATTAGTGTCATCCTGTATTCAAGAACTCTGTTTGCATTGCAGCTAGACCTCGTTTACTTGAAGAACAACTTCCACTGTCTCTCATTCTATTCTCACTTTTATTTAAGGATTATAGACTGATGCTTTTGCAGCTACTGAAAGCTTAGGTTTGGGCACCAACATCTGTCTTACCAACCAATTCCTCTCTTTATCTTTTTTTTTCTCTTCATTGTGAGACAGATGTTTTCAGCTCATAATTGATAACAAGAGGTTTATTTTGTATTGTGTTGTGGTAGTTTATATGAGAATGGTCACCTAGGCCTATATGTTTGAATAATTGGTCCTCAATTGGTGGAACTGTTTGGAAAGAATAAAGACGTGAGGCTTTACAAGAGAAGGTGATCATGAGAGCAGGATTTGAAGCTTCAAAAGACTTAAACCATTTATAATGTGCCTTTTCATAATTTCTTGTAGATGGAGATGTGAGTCCTAAATTGTTCCTACTACGAACCATTTACACCACCATCATGAGCTCTAAACCTCTGAAAATATAAGTCCAATAAAATGAACAACTATCTAGACAGATCCCAGGTATCAAACAGAGTTAAATCAGGATAAGATTAATAATTTAAACAGTCCCATATCCCCTAAAGAAATAGAAATAGTCATTAATAGTATGCCAACCAAAAAATGGCCAGGATCAAATGGGGTTAGTGCAGAGTTCTATTAGGCCTTCAAAGAAGAACTAATTCCAATACTCCTCAAACTGTTCCACAAAATAGAAACTGAAGGTACTCTACCTAATTCATTCTACGAAGTTACAATTACTCTGATATCTAAACTACAGAAAAGCCCAACAAAGATAACTTCAGAACAATTTCCTTTATGAATATCTATGCAAAAATACTCAATAAAATTAGCTCAAACTGAATCCATGAACAATCAATCATGATCGAGAGGCTTCATCCCAGGAATGCAGGGATGGTTCACTATGTGAAACTCCATCAACATACGCCAGTATATAAATAAACTCAAAGACAAAAACCACATGAACAACTCATTAGATGCTGAGAAAGCATTTGACAAAATCCAACACTCATCCATCATAAAAGTCTTGGAAAGATCAGGAACTCAAGGCACATGCCTAACATAATAAAAGTAATATACAGCAAACCAGTAGCCAACATCAAACTAAATGGAGAGAAACATGAAGCAATCCCACTAAAATCAGGGACTAGACAAGGCTGTCCATTCTCTCCCTACCTATTCAATGTAGTACTTGAAATCCTAGCCACAGCAATTAGACAACAAAAGATCTAAGGGATACAAATTGGAAAGGAAGAAGTCAAAATATCACTAATTGCAGATGATATGATTGCATACATAGGTGACCCCAAAATTGCCACCAGAGAACTCTTAAACCTGATAAACAAATTCAGTGAAGTAGATGGATACAAAATTAACTCAAACAAATAATTGGCCCTTCTCTACACAAAGAATAAAGAGGCTGAGAAAGAAATTATGCAAACAACACCCTTCAAAATAGTCATAAATAATATAAAATACCTTGGTGTGACTCTAAGGAAGTAAAAGATCTGTATGTTAAGAACTTCAACTCTCTGAAGAAAGAAATCAAAGAAAATCTCAAAGAAGATGGAAAGATCTCCCATGCTCATTGATTGGCAGAATTAATATAGTAAAAATGGTTATCCTGCCAAAAGCAATTTACAGATTCAATGCAATCCCCATTAAAATTCCAACTCAATTCTTTACAGACATAGAAAGGGCAATTTGCAAATACATCTGAAATAACAAAAAACCTAGGATAGTAAAAACTATTTGCAACAATAAAAGAACCTCTGGGGGAATCACCATGCCTGACCTCAAGATGTACTACAGAGCAATTGTGATAAAAACTGCATGGTGCTGGTACAGCAAAAGACAGGTAGGTTAATGGAATAGAATTAAAGACCCAGAAATGAACCACACACCTATGTATGATCCCTTGATCTTTGACAAAGGAGCTAAAACCATCAAGTAGAAAGAAGACAGCATCTTCAACAAATGGTGCTAGCTCAACTGGCAGTTAGCATGTCGAATAATTTGAATTGATTCATTTTTATCTCCTTGTACAAAACCCAAATCTAAGTGGATCAAGGAACTCCACATAAAGCCAGAGACACTGAACCTTATATAGGTGAAAGTGGAGAAGATCCTTGAAGATATGGGCACAGGGGGAGATTCCTGAACAGAACAGCAATGGCTTGTGCTGTAAGATCAAGAATCGACAAATGGGACCTCATAAAATTGCAAAGTTTCTGTAAGGCAAAGGAAACTCTCAGTAAGACAAAATAGCAACCAACATATTGGGAAAAGATCTTTACCAATCCTAAATCCAATAGGGGGCTAATATCCAATATATATAAAGAACTCAAGAATTTGGACTCCAGAAAACTAAATAACCCTATTTTAAAAATGGTGTACAGAACTAAACAAAGAATTCTCAAATGAGGAATACTGAATGGCTGAGAAGCACCTAATAAAAAAGTTCAACATTCTTAATCATCAGGGAAATGCAAATCAAAACAACCCTGAGACTCCACTTTACACCAGTCAGAATGGCTAAGATGAAGAACTCAGTTGACACAGATGCTGGCGAGGATGTGGAGAAAGAGGAACACTCCTACATTGCTGATGGGACTACAAGCTGGTACAACCAATCTGGAAATCAGTCTGGCACTTCCTCAAAAAATTGGACATAGTTCTACCAGAAAATACAGCAATCCATTCCTGGGCATATACCCAGAAGATGCTCCAACTTGTAATAAGGACACAGGCCCCACTATGTTCATAGCAGTCTTATTTATAATAGTCAGAAGCTGGAAAGAACCCAGATGTACCTCAGCAGAGGAATGGATACAGAAAATGTGGTACATTTACACAATAGAGTACTACTAAGCTATGAAAAACAGTGAATTTATGAAATTCTTAGACAAATGGATGTATCTGGAGGATATCATCCTAAGTGAGGTAATCCAATCACAAAAGAACACACATGATATGCATTCACAGATAAGTGGATATTAGCACAGAAGCTCAGACTCCTTCTTATTAGGGGGAACAAAGTACCCATGAAAGGAGTTACAGAGACAAAGTGCGGAGCAGAGACTGAAGGAGCGATCAACCAGAGACTATCCCACTTGAGGATCCATCCCATAAACAACCACCAAACCCAGACACTATTGCAGATGCCAACAAGAGCTTGATGACAAAAGCCTGATATTGCTGTCTCTTGAGAGGTTCTGCCAGTGCCTGGCAACTACAGAATTGCATGCTCACAGTCATCTATTGGATGGAACACAGGGTCCCCAATGAAGGAGCTAGAGAAAGTATCCAAGGAGCTGAAGGTGTTTGCAGCCCCATAGGAGGAACATCAATATGAACTAACCAGTATCCCCAGAGTTCCTTGGGACTAAACCACCAATCAAAGAAAATACATGGTGGGACTTTGGCTCTAGCTACATATGTAGCAGAGGATGGCCTAGTCGGTCTTCAATGGGAAGAGAGGCCCTAGGTCCTGTGAAAGTTCTATGCCCCAGTATAGGGGAATGCTGGGGCCTGGAATGGGAATGGATGGGTTGGGAAGCAGGGGGAGTGGGGAGGGGATAAGGATTTTCAGAGGGGAAACTTGGAAAGGGGATAACATTAAATTATAAATAAAGAAAATATCTAATAAAAAAAGAAAAGAAAAGAAAGAAAGAAAGAAAGAAAGAAAGAAAGAAAGAAAGAAACCATAATTGTCAATCTAGTCTACTATACCTAACAAAACTCTCAATCACCGTAGATGGAGAAAAGAAGATACTCTAAGACAAAACAAAATTTAAGAAATATCGACCCACAAATCCAGCCCTACAGAAAATACTTGAAGGAATTCTCCAACCCAAGGAGATTAACTACACACAGGAAATAATTCCAAACCAGCAAAAACAAAAGAAGAAAAGAACACAAAAATACACACACACACACACACACACACACACCACAACCACCACCAACAACAACAACAGCAAAATAACAGGAGTTAACAATCATTGGTCATTAATATCTCTCAACATCAAAGGACTCAACTCACCAATAAAATGACACGGGCTAAGAGGTTGGATATGTAAACACAATCTATAATTCTGCTGTGTAACAAAACACACCTCAGAAAGAAAGATAGAAATTACCTGAGAGTAAAGGGCTGGGAAATTTTTTCCAAATAAAAGGACTCAAGAAACAAACTGGAGTAGCCATTCAAATATCTAATAAAATAGATTTTCAGACAAAAGTAATCAAAAGAAATGGGGAAAGATACTTCATCTTCATCGAAGGACAAACCCACCAAGATAACATGTCAATTCTGAACAACTGTGCTCCAAATGCAAAAGCACCCACCCATAAAAGAAGCATTACTAAAGCTTAAACTACACATCAAACACAGGAGGTCCTGCCATCATAGAGCTTTATTGGGTGGAAAGGATATAAATAAAGCCATAGACATGATGAATATGTGTGCTAAATAATAATTGGGAGGGCAGTAGTTAGTTTGTGTAAAAGAGGAGAGGCAGTTAATGAAGAAGGCACAATGGAAAACTGTGAGTTTTAATTGTGAATAGAGACATCATCAAGATAAAGATGCAAAGGTGGTGAAGTGGGCACAGTAATACAGGCCATACAAGAAGATGTATGGCTAAAATGTTTGGGAAATCACAGATTCTGTGTCTATGGAGTGGTATAGGGACTAGAAGAAGAGGAAAGGTAACATAAGTAAACAGAAAAGAATGGTGGAGATTGGGCTTTTATTCTTAAAAATACTACCAGTTTTGTAAAATAAAATTTTTGGGTTTGAATAAAAGGCTGAGGTGATAGAATATGTTTTTAAGATATTTTTTTAAAATAACTCATGTTTATAAGTTAAAAAGGAAGTTGGAGATAGACACGAATAAGTGAAGATGATTTTTGGTAATCCAGGAAAGCAAAGATGGAAAACATTGTATTTCAAACATAGAAACAGTTACCACCAGTTGGGTTAGAAATGTACTTTGAAGGTTGAATCAGTGACAATTACCTGATGCTTTGATGGAGATGGAAACTAAAAATGAAAATCAGTATAACCTCAGTGAATATAGAGGAAGAGATAAGATGGATAGATTATCTAAGATAGGAAAAGAGGGTAAAGAGGAAATTGTAAGGGAGATGACAAAGATCAGAAAATCTGTTTCTGGACATTTATAAGGATTCAAGTAATAAAGTAATTAATTGGATGGACTGTTCTGGAATTTAAAATAGCTCTGAACTGGGAGTAGAAATTTGAAACTGTCAGTACACAAAAGACATTTAAAGTTCTAAAAATAAATTATCACTTTTTGAAATGCCCCAGAAAAGTTTTTAAAAGGAGAATTTACTATGGCCTCTCCAAAGCCCCTTCACACACATTCCACCTGGATGTTCTGATGGCTCACATGCTCTCCGGGTCTTGGCACCAGGGCCCTGATCAGGTGCGCCTGTTGGCACTGACTATTTGGCAGGTGCATATCACCAGCCATCAGGAAGTCGTGGAGATGGCAGATTTGGCTCTGAGCACTTGAACCAATTATATACTCCCCAGTCTTGGCAGGTTCTCCAGAACATAGGCAGGGGGCTGCCAAGCTCACACCTTGATAGTGAGAAGACACACCATGACTTGCCTCATGATGATGCTGTAATCCAAAAACAGTGTCTCTTGTCACTTTATGACCAAAAGAGAAAATAATACTGAAAACCTATAGAGTACCTTCAAATATGTTCATTATAAAAGTCAAATGTTCCACCAATAATTAAATACTGATTGCTAAAGATGATTAAGTATTTTTTCAAAAAAATCGTAATAAACATGTTCTGGGTAGCAAGGGAAATAACAGAGGAAAGCTGAAATAATTTAAGAATAGAAAAGATTGGAGAGGATCCATGTTCTGAAAAACATGACAGTAATGTTGGCTTTACCTACACAGATTTATGGGATTTAGGGAATTCAATTTCATAATGGTAAAAGAAAAAAGAACACAAAAGTTAGCACTACTGAGGTTCAAAGTCACCCCAGAATGGGCGTCCCTAAGTCCAGCAGCCAGCAATGAAAGTACAACACAGACCTGGACTTACAGTAGCCTAATGTGTATTGGCTCTGGCTTAAGGTGGCATCTGGCAAGGAGTTCCTGACTCACCCTTTCCCAACTGTCCCTAAAAGTGGCTATGAACAGTCTCTAAAAAGCATGAAAATGCAAATCCAAGCCACAGAGAATAAGCTTTCCAGCTACACAAGAAGCTATGCCCTATGCCGGGAGAAGAGAGTAGTAAACACATGGCTGAAGAGGCTGGACTCAAAAGGTTACCTGCTCTGTTTGCTAACAGGTACAATGGTATCTCTTACACACCACAGAGTTTCCCAAGGTCTTGGGAGGCAAGGTTGCTGTAACTAGAAAGTTGAGAAGCTTTCTGACTGTGAGATGTCTACCTTTTGAAGCAGCCTGAACAATGGTTCGTCGCTTCATACCCACCACTCATCAAGATTAAAAGAAACAAACATGCAAGCATTTAGTTCACCTTTCCAGAGTTATGACTGTATGGACTCCAGTACTCCAATTCTTCTCACATTTCCTTCCCCTCTTTTTTATTTTTCCTTTAGTCTAGCTCCTACCACACTCTCCTGTATTAGTTTCTTGGTTTTCTTTCTTCCATTTTTATTTTCAGTTAACATATAATTATACCTATTCATAAGGAAGTTTGATGTTTTAATACACACTTACCATGTGGAATGATCCAATCAGTGCAATTAGCACATCCACCACCTCATACACTCATCTTATCTTTGTGGAAAAACATTCAAAATTCTCTCTTGTAGCTATTTTGACACATAGAGTAAATTATAGTCAACTACAGTCACTCCTGTGCTACAGAACACTAGAACTTAATATTCCTTTCTAATTGTAATTTTGTTTCACCTCTTTCTACCCTCCCTAATGAGACAGTCACCAAGAATCAAGGCCACATGATACTGAGCTTGGAAAGGCATCACTAACAAGATTAGGCAATGAGTTGATCGGTATTTGAGAACCAGCCTCTAGGTTCTAGGAATCAGGAGCATGTCTTCGACTAAGGCAGATTACAGTAGGAGATGCACAGCTAGGAATCACCCTGATTGCAGCCATAAGACACCTGGTCAAATATAAGTAGTTGCAAGGCTGGACTGAGCATCTCCTGATTTGATTTGATTTGATTTAGTGATATCTGCTCCATGTCAGAGCTAATGAGTAAGAAATAGATGTAAGAATGTAGGAGGACACGGA
Organism: Mus minutoides; assembly: GCA_902729485.2. Lineage (NCBI taxonomy): Eukaryota > Metazoa > Chordata > Mammalia > Rodentia > Muridae > Mus > Mus minutoides. The sequence continues at coordinate 150,959 of LR751469.1, forward strand.
GGTTGGGCCAAGCCAGAACTTCAGTGGTTCCCTACTGCTAAATGATAAATTACACACTCCCTAGTCTGCCTCTGAGAGCCCTGGAAGATTTGGCTCTGCCTGTCATCCCTAAGGACTCCTATGGACACATGATTCATTACATTGAAACAGATTCATCCCCAACTAACTTCTGCCCAAAGCACTCAACCATTCTTTCTCCTCACTGAGAGTGAAGATGAGCTGCATATCTCCTGCTCCATTTCATTCTTGCTACTTAGCACCTACCATCTTCTGCATAGTCAGTGCCTTTTACATAGCCAGATCACAGAAGATAAATATTTGGACTGATGGATAAAGGTAACTGTGTGTGAACTCTTCTAAGCCATTGAAAATCATCAGCATGACTAGTAAGTTGGGTTAGGGAATTTATTGATATGAATAATTAAAGGGGCCTTGAGGAGTGGACTAGAACTATGATTGTTTCTCTCATTTCAGCCTATAAATCTATATACCTTTCCTAGAAATTTCCATCTTCTCTATCTTAAAGGTAGGTGGATGACAGGTGCCACAGGCTGTCACTGAGGAATGTTTATGAAAATAACACAGGGTTTGAAGTGTGTGACACTTGGGTGTCATTTTTTAACTCCAAGAGACAGCACCTATGAAAAATATTTTCTGATTTTATTGCCTCTGTGTATAAATAAATATATATGAGGCAATTTGATTTATTGGGGGAACCATAAGCTTGGATTAACTGACTTGGTTTCAAATTCTAGCTCTACTATTTAGTGAGGAAGTGGGGTAAAAGGCTAGAAAATTGAGATCTTGTACTGTATCCCTCAGAGTTATAAAAATCATTGACCAATCAATGAACCATACCTCATTCTCATCTGCGCTGATACCATGTATTAAATTAGTATATATCCTTTCTTCCTGCATCAGGAATTGCCCCTTACCTTCCTATGGCATGGTTTTTTTTTTTTTTTCTAAAGCCTCACGATAACATTTTAACTTTTTCAAAATTTGTTATTTTATTTTATGTGTATGGGTCTTTTGCTTATATGGATATTTGGGTATCATGCACATGTCTGGTAACCAGGAGGCCAGAGTTTACTGGATCCCTAGAACTAAAGCTACATATGGATGGGCGCTAACTTGTTGGTTGGGAATTGAACTCTGCCATCTAGAAAACCAGTGCTTTTAACCACTATACCATCTTTCCAGTCCTGTATCATTGTTTAACATGAAAATAAGTTCATAGGAGGCTACAAACTTCCATAAGAAAGTTGCTTTTGTTTACTTACTATTGAATCAAGAAGGTGACCATCCACTGACTATAGCCAAGAATGTTAATTTTCATTCCAGATCCAAAGATGATGTGAAATGCTTTGGAGATCATGGATGCCTTTAGACTTTGTGTCTTTTGTAGGTTGTATGTGACTTCTAAAGTTAATATGTTAGTGAAAGATGGGGTATATAGAAGCTGATACAGTCACAGAGGCTCTTCCTTCTGAATAGTCAGAAGGCTGGGTTGGTTGCCCAGTGACTTTGTAATGCAAAGAAATGTTATATCTTTAAGATCTGTTGATAATTTTCTGTGTTAAAATGCATAAGACATCTAGCCCTAGAAGCATTTCAGATGTGGCTGCTGTGTCACAAGTGCATCAATAGGTGGTAGAGAGGACAGAGGCTATGTCTATGCTCCGTGTTCTGACTATGAAGATCTGAGTAATTTGTAGTTTAGCATTCCCTGAAGAAGAAGAAAAATGATCCTGAGATGATCACCACTCAGGCACCATGCAAGCCCAAGGGGGTCAAGGAGGGACAGACCATGCTAGAGATGACCACTCCCTGCCCTATGCCATAATGCATGATTGGGCATAGCAGTCCTGAGACCATGTCTAAGACACCCCCAGACTCTGAGAGACCCTGAGCACCACTGCAAGGAGCAAGTAAGTAGTGGAGAAATAGAAGAGAAAAAGAAACAAAAGAATGTGGGCACAGTGAAAAAGGGGCAGAACTGGAGACTAGACGGTAGTGAGGAACAGCCCGATTGAGCAGTAAGTGAGGCCACCTGGGACCACGGTGGGGTCCAGTCCTGTGCTACCACCAGGGGCCACATCTCGGTCCGTGGACTTGCAGTAGCAGAAGTCTATTGCCACAAAAGGCCAGGAAGATGTCGCTGATCTGGGCTGCTGCCCGAAAACATGTTGGTGTCTACGGGCTGTGCAGAACTGATCTCACCCTTCACCTGGGCATTGTGGGAGAGTTGGCCTTGGCAGTATGAGAGTAGGGAAACTGGCCCTATTCCTAGCCAGCTACAGTACTTCAGAGAGTGGCACAAAACATTTCAGGAGTTGTGGGTGAGTCAGCACCCTAGGATAGGAGTGTGGGAGACTGCTATCCCTGCCATTCATTTCCCGTGCAATGGCATGGATAAGGGGGAGATACCCTCCTACTCCTCTCCCTCTTCGACCCTCACCACCTGCATTAACCTGGAGACATGGCTGTACGTTCATAAGAGAAGGGGCGCTGTTGTTGCCCCTCATCAACTGCAGCATTTGAGAAAACAGACCCTGCACATCACATGGGCAGCACCTTAGAGCTAACCCTGGATGTGGGATTATAGATGACCTGGTCCCAAAGGTATGACTGTGGGCGAGTTGGCCCTGCCTCTTGTCTGCTATGCTGTAGCATCAGCAAGAAGGAGATCCCAAATCCTTCCTTTTGCGGTCACTATTTGTGGCAGGCAGGAGAGCTGGTCACGAGTATGAGAGAACTGGCCACATCCCTTCTCACCAGATGCAACACTCCATAGAGTGGGCCCTGAGCCTCACCTGGACATCACAGTAGAGCTGGTCCTGGTGGTGAGAGTTCATCATACGCCTTCCTATAGGGCAGGAGAACCGTAGAACCGAAGGGATGACTAGCTCAGATACTTCTCAGGTCCAGACCCAGGGCCCACCCTAACATCTACTCCATCAATGAACTGCAGGACTGCAGAAATGAGACAGTCCTACAGAACCAAAATTATAGTACCTTCATGATGAAGGGCAACAGCAGGATATCTGAGAGGAGTCCCAGTGGTTCCAATATTGATAGAGTAACAGAAGTCAGAGGCCTTGTACCAGATCAATGAGTCATTTCAGTGAATATTTGTAAGCAAACATGTGTGAGCAAAAGAGAATACTATGTGACACACTGTGACACGGTGCAGCTTCCACAAGGAGACTTATTTTTCCTCTCTGGTGGTGGGGGAGGTTGCATAGACCCAGGGCAGGCATGAAGGGATGTGGATATTAGTGGGATTGGTGTGTGCATGGTGTCAAATTCACAAGAACCAACTAAAAGGTTTTGCTAAATGCCATAAGACTCCTCAGATATTTGTTCCTTTTGTTTTCATTCTGTAAGTTCATTATAAATTCAATTATAAGCAAAAGTTTCATATGCCCTCACTTTATCATAGTGCACAGCTGTGACTTCATCCTTGGACCTGACCCAGACTGAACTTTTTTTTTATCACAAATTTGTCACAAGCCTATTTCTCTTTTGAGGTTAACTGTGCAAGTGTGTTGTATTTATTTATTACTTTTATATTTTTGCAGTCTAGTCATTACCCCCATCCCAGTCCATTGACCCACAGTTCCTCATCCCATTCCTCCTCTCCCCTGTCTCAAAGAGAATATCCCCCACACCATCACACCACCTCTCTACCAGACCTCCCCACACCCTGGAGCCTCAAGTCTCTCGAGGCTGAGGCACATCTGCCTTCACTGAGGTCAGACGAGGCAATCCTCTGCTGTATATGTGTTGGGGGCCTTGTACCAGCCAGTCTATGCTGCCTGTTTGGTGACTCAGTGTCTGAGAGAGTTCAAGGGTCCCGGTTAGTTGAAACTTCTGGTCTTCCTATGGGGACCCACTCCTCTTCAGCTTCTTCCAATCTTTCCCTAATTCAACCACTGGGGTCCCCAACTTCAGTCCATTGGTTGGGTGTGCATATCTATCTGCATCTGTCTCAGTCAGATGCTTGATGGGCCTGTCAGAGGACAGCCATGCTAGGCTTCTGTCTGTAAGCACACCATGGCATCAGTAATAGTGCCAGGCCTTGGAGCTTCTCCTTGAGATGGATTCCAAGTTGGGCCAGTTACTAGACCTCCTTTCCTTCAGTCTCTTCTCCATTTTTGTCCCTGCAGTTTTTTTAGGCAGGAACAATTCTGGGTGAGAGTTTTTGACTGTGGGATGAAAATCCTATTGCTCCATTTGATGCCCTGTCTTTCTAATGGAAGTGAACTCTACAAGTTCCCTCTCCCCAATGTTGGACACTCCATCTAAGGTCCCTGCCTTTGAGTTCTGAGAGTCTCTCATCTCCCAAGTCTCTGGTACCTCCTAGAGGGTCCCACCACCTCCTACCCCCTCCCAAGTTTGCATATTCCCATTCATTCTGCTGGTCCCCAGTGCTTCTCTCCTGCTCCCCCTCTTTGATATCTGATCATGTTCCCTTTTTCCCTTCCCCCCTCCCCTCTACCACAAAGCTCCTCCCCTCTCTCTGCCTCCTGTGATTTCTTCTCCCTCCCAAGTGGGACTGAAGCACCATTAAGTACCCAGTCTTAGAGCTTCTGTAGTAGCAACACATACACACATTCAAACACACACACACACACACACACACACACACACAAATTTATATATATATATATATGTATATATATATATATATATATATATATACATATATATATATATACACATATACATATATATACATACATGTATATATATGTGTGTGTGTGTGTGTGTGTACATATACATGCATATGTATACATACATATATTTATACATATATACACAAATATGTATATATAATAGAAACAACTAAAAATAATGGGAATGGTTCATACCTTTAGTTTCAGCAGTCAGTTGTAAGAGGCAAGAAGATCTGCATTATCTCAAGACCAGACTGGTCTTCATAGCAGGTTTCATGCTAGTCAGGGCTACATAGTGAAACCCTGTCCAAAAACTGAAAAAAAAATAAAAATGAAGAAGAAGAAGAAGAAGAAGAAGAAGAAGAAGAAGAAGAAGAAGAAGAAGAAGAAGAAGAAGAAGAAGAAGAAGAAGAAAGAAGAGTGGTGGTGAGGGGAGGGAACAGGAACAGGAGAACAAAAACACAAAGAGAGGCTCACAGATATGATGTGGAGGGTAGGACATAGATTTACTTCAAGACATTAATAACCTGTATTGAACCATAACCTAGGAGTGATGACAACAGCCTCCTCATTAGCAGAACTCGCCCCACTCCTAGTCTAGAATGTTCAGAGAGAAATGTAAATGCAAGTCAAATAAATTTAAGTAAAACAAATCTCAGGAAGCTGAGACTATAAAAGAAAAAGACATTGCAAGTTCATGAGTTAAAGCAGGTTCTGCAAAGTGGGATTTATACACATCTGCTCTGTGGTCAGCCTGTCATAGTAATGCCACCAGGCTTTGGCTTAGCAGACCTTGTCAAGCTGAGCAAGGCAATGGCAAATGCAGGACTTCCCCCATCAAGTGTCATTGTCAGAACAGAGAGATCAATCAGTCATGTGATTCTCTCAGACTTGGTGCTGGAACAACCCAAGCAGACCTTTTCATTCTGGCTTAGTAAGCCTGTGCTCACTCCACTATTTCCATCTCCTTTCTTCCTACCAAATATGACTATGGGTTCTGTTTTAAATAGAAGGCTGTCAGTATTCTAGGAAGTAGTCATTCAGTTTTCCCTGAAATGTGCATCCATGCTTTAAGCCAGCCTTACTCTCTGAAAGCCTGCTCTCATGAAGCTAGTTACCAGGTGGCTTCTGCATGCTGCATGAGCCCTCCCAGTGGGAGCTGAAAGGATATATGTGCATGTAGCCCTTTAACCTGAGGGGAATGTGGAAGTGTAGGCTCAGTAAATCTCTAACTTAGCAGTGAAAAGAACATCAAACAGATGTCTATTATCAAACACAGTAGAAATTGGAGCATTTTAGGTTCTACCCGGATCTTCCCTAACACACTCAAACAACCAAGCATACAGTACTTTGATTAACTCCCATTCTCAAGGAGGAAGTTGAGTCTCCTTGAATGTTGAAACTTAATCAGGTTTTGGGTGAACCTGAAGGTGAGTGCCTTAGTAAGCAGTGCAGGCACCCTAGAGTTATTTCATGCCCCTCAAATCTAGCCATACTGGGGCTCACTTCCATCTCATAGCTTTGATCAGACACTGTCCATATCTCAAATATTTTTTCCACTGTCTTTCTCTGTACATGAAGGACTTCTGGTAGCCCTTCAGTTCCAGCTGTCAGGCTGGACAGGTTGGTCAATTTGTTCTTAGACCACCTCTTCTTTCCCTCCATGGTCCTCATGATAGTTTGTTCTTGAACAAATGTCTATCTCCTCTAGTCCATAAAATCTATAAAATGGAGAAAATAATATTTCTGACAGTAAGAGCACATTATCTCTACAATACAGTCCTCTTTCTTATACACAATTCTGATTTCTGTTACACACAGCCAAACTAGACTACCAAATAGTAAGAGGAAAATTCCAGAACAAAGGTATTCATGAGTTATAAATTTTATGGCACTCTAAGCAGGCGAAATCCTCCATCATCCTGTTTCATCCTGGCTGGAAACATTAATCATTCCTTCATCCAAGGAATCCACACTGAGTACATTATTTCCCTATTCACTGCTCAGTAGTCATCTGATCATATCAGCTGTCTGGGTACCACAGTAACTGTCCAAATCATCTAGGATTGCTAAAGTAGTGATGCTGGCAATTTTAATAGTATTCTTGTTATACTTGTTCTATTACTAATTGCTGTTATTCTCTAATTATGCACAATTTATAATTAAACGTTACCCTATATACATGGAAAACATAGTATATTTAGACGTTATTACTATTAATGGATTCAAGCACACACTGCAGATCTTACAGACATTTTCCTATGTACCAAAAAGGACAGCTATAGGTATTTCTGATTAGTACATTTAGTGGATGAGTTAGTTGAGTATTGCTATGGTCCAACCTGCTCAGCATACTGGCTTTACCCTCAGATAAGCCATACACTGAACAAATGCTGTGGGTAATCTCACAGTTTGTATTTTACATCTGAAGAAACAAAGTTTCAGTGATATAAATGAACCTCCTCCAAGGGTCAAACCTAGGAGGTGTTCATGCCATGATTAGGTGCCAGGCCTATGTGAGGCTAGTAAATAAACTCTTAAACAATTTTTCACATTTGTTTGCAGGAGGACCAAGCACCTAGCAGTAAGTCTAACTTGCTTGATGAAGCTAGAGTCCTGTTTGTCACTGAATGAACAACTGGTCCAAGGCTCCCTAGAGCCTCTTTTTCCTACTTGTGAAATGAAGAAAGGTAGACTAATAGCCTAGAATCCTCTTCAGGACATAGCAATTATTTACCAAACTACATCTATATGGCTCTTGAACCTATTCCCTTGATGATCAATAATCAGGAAACATGAGGGAAATGGCAAAAAAAAAATAGTAATGCTTCTTAAAAGAAGGGGATCTCTTCCTCATATTCTTACAGTGATGGAAACATTCTTCTTGTACAGCCTTCACTTCAAAACCATGCACTTCTCTTCTGCCTCTTCTCTTCTCCATGTCTCAGACACATATTCTATTGTCACCTAGAGATACATGTTCATTTTTCCAAATGCCTAATAGATATACAGAGAAATATTGACCATTGCTTAAATGTCACAAAGATTCAAATTCCACTCATTATCTGTCTTAGTCATGTACATTTTCAGTTCTAACCTGGCTTCAGTTCACAGAATCCTTTAGGATTCTCTCATTGATCTCGGGCACCAAAGCTAGAAACATTGGCTAGAAGATATCACTAATGCTTCTCTCTTCATTTTCTATACAGAAATGTTCTTAAGCACCCCATTTTCCTTTAATGATATTCCCTGAAGATATTCATCTTCTTTACAATCAATCTCAAACTCCTGATGCATGTCTAAGTCATAGTATTCTTAACCTGCTACCAGCATGCTTGATTCCACTTCGATCCATATTATCTCCCCTTTGCTCTGTCCTCATTGCCTGGTATCATTTGGAGCCATGAGTTGGTCACTGGCACAGATTAAAGACAGTGAGAGGAGAATGATTCAGGAATCTATGTTCCTCCTGTCAGTACTTTCTTGGGTGTGCTGGGAACATAACAAAGCAATTCTGGAGAACAGGGATGTCATTATGACTGAAGACATGATTGATGGTTTTAATCTGGCACTCAAATCTTAGTTTTACTCATGACTATTATAAGCTACATTCTCTAGGCCACACCCTAGCTGAGTTGTTTTAGGGCCTGTTCACCAGACCCAGCTGCTTCCGACCTATTTCATATTAGGCTGCCTCTACCTGCGAAAACTTTCATCCTTATTTTCCACCTACAAAACCAAATAGTTTTCAAAACCTAGCCCTTGCTTGGCTTTCCTTTCAGGTATTTAGAACTTTTCCAGATCATCCCCACCTCCCCAGTGCATGGATGATTCTCACAGCTAATTTAACTTAAGCTTAGATCTCCTCAGTGGGTTTTTAACCACATGCCAATCCATTTACTAATTACTTCAAGAAGCTAATAAAATGGCAACACATTAAGTGTAGGAAGTCAGCCTCATTCTCCTTTACATGTCTCAACCTTGCACAACTCTGAACCTATGGCACAGACACACCAACGTTCAGAGACTGGCTGGAGGTGACAAAGTACCAGGCAAGATGCTTTATTAGAAGCAAAGTGCACAAACCTAACTCTATCACATCCCTGGAAGAAATAGAAACAAAATTCTGTTGGCTCTGAAGCAAAATCTCCATGTTTCTCTTCGTAGTTTCAGTCTTTATCCCAGTGACACCCCATAGTAGCCTTGACCGGTGAATGCCCTAATTGCAGCATGCACAATGTCCAATCATCTGTCTATGTACAGGGAGCTACTTAAGATTCAAGTGGATGTTGGAACTCTAACACACATTCCCTCCTTTAAAAAAAAAAAATTCCCTCTTTTAAAAAGAGCACTTGAGCCCGGCTGTACTTAATTCTTTTTACAGAGCCAAGACAAAGCACCAAAACATGCAGTATGATTTTTCCAGTAGAATAAAAAGGCTATTATCATAGGTGAAAGGGAGTGAAGTTTATTGTCAACAACTCTGTCCATTTGAATGTTTTCCACATTTGTGGTCTCTGAGCCAGATTCTGTATGGCCTCTTCTTCTATCTAAAAGTGTTCTATTACAGTCACCAACTCTGCTCTTGAGATACAAATTTTCTCTACTTCCTGGAGAAAAAAGAGACTGTCTTTTCCTTTCTTTATTCATTGTCCTTTAATATAACTGAAACTCCAGGACTCATTGTACTAAAGCCTATGACAGCCTCTGTAAACATCCCTTAGGCAGACAATGTGCCCAAATGTCACAGCTGGCCTTGGTGTTCCCTGAATGCACAGGGCAGTCTGAAAGCTTGCGTGTGTGGCAGAGGATGGCTGTGTCAGAGAGACATCTGCTGGAACTAGCCTCCCACCACAACTGCATATCACAGCCATCCTCTCATCCTCTGCCCAGCGATGCACAAGACATGTGTACACAGAGGCATAATGCAGTCTGGTGGCTTCCAGGTTAGTTATGCCTATAAGTCTATCTGGCACCATGTCCTGCCAGATCTAAAAAAAAAAAAAAGTGATAACTCATTGGGCATCTCCTATATGCCCAAACCTCTGCTTGCTGCTTTCTACATACCATTGTAAGACCCTGTTATCACTCCAAAACAGCTGGCAGGCATCTTGTCAAAACAGAGATGGACATAGGAACTTGAATGCTGCTGACGTTCTGTGTCAGTAGAAGCGAATTCTCTGGGTATAAGCAGAGTCTCTGTCATTTCTCTGCCAGAATTTATAACAGAGGCCATTAATCTTTGACATTCAACATTATTTGATGCTTCTGCCAAACACACGAAAGCACTATTGTATGGTTAGGAAGGAAGAAGATATGGCTTTTTGTGCAGAATTTGCCATGATCCAGGCTTATTTCATCTACCACCTCATCCCCACATCCTGTATGATCCTTTATCAAATAAATGCAGATCAGTTCACTTGCTCAAGAAGTTGATACTCTTATTTAGTAAGTAAATATTAAAGGATGCAAATTATTTTGACCAAGCTAGTAAGGAAGTGACCTGAATTCCAAACTTTTGTCCAGTCCTCCTGAGACTTGCCCTTTGTACCTCTCAATGCTCCTATCTCTGTGAAGCTGTCCCTCAATCTATATAGAAAGTAATTTCCATAAGTCTTTGCAAATTAATAGCAAGGTCACAAAGTCACCAAGAGTCAAAAAGAGAAATGGGCCTGGAATTCCATCTAGAGTAAAACTGATCTGAGCACATGTCTTAAAACTGATCTGTACTCTTGGAATCTGTACCCTGTGAAGCATCTTAATAATCAGGAGGTGGAGAATTGAGTTGAGACCATGCTGTGACCATCTAGTTTACAAGAAATAACAAATGAGCTGAAATCACCTTGAGATGGATTGGTTCGGTCCCTGGCTCCAAAATCAGGACTTAAGTGGCTTCAGCACCTGAAGCAGGTAGACTCCCCACAGGGCTCTCTGATGATAAAGGGGGTGGGGGAGAGCCACATAGGGTAGAAAGAGCACTCACAATAAGCCTGGAGCAAGGACAACAATGAAATCCAAGGTCACAAACACAACTGTGTAGAAGAGATATTAAAGGAAAGAGGTGGCTTGAGGAAGCACATGTGTTTATGATAAGAAAAGCCAAATAATATGTACCTTCAGAACAGGTATGTTGGCCACAATTTCCTAATTCTACTAAGCTAACTCACACAATGTACTGTGTTCTCCATAACTCACGCTGTTCATATTTCTAGAACATAAAAGGGCCTCCCTAGAGTCTGAGAGAATAGCAGTAGTACCACAGTCCCTGTATTAGGGTACTCCAGGGGTCAGTTGCTTCTGTCCATTGGTTGGGTGCAAATATCTGCATCTGACTCTCTCAGCTGCTTGTTGGGTCTTTCAGGAGGCAGTCATGACAGGTCCCTTTTTGTGGGACAGAAAATACTCAATACTACTGTCAGGCTTTGGGACCCCCACTTGAGCTGGATCTTGCTTTGGGCCTATTGCTGTACCTTCTTTTCCTTAGGATCCTCTCCATCTCTAGCACTGTAATTCTTTCAGACAAGAACATTTATGGGTCAGAGTTGTGACTGTAGGACGGCATCCTTCCCTTGTAGTCCTGTCTTTCTGCTGGAGGTGGGCATCATGACAAGAGTGTGAAATACCTCTAGGCCTTTTCAGTGATGCTCATGACATAGCACTGGGAATGTTGTAAGCAGGAGACGAATGGGGCTTTTCCCCACAGGAGACCTGGCAACATCCTCACACCTGCACTGGAGGGAAGGGAGTCATATGATGTAACTGTATTCATCTACTGATGCTTGGCTATGCTAAATATACTGCTTGTCTATCAGACCTTATATGCTGTGCTGGATATTCAGTGTGACATAATCTATAGTAATGGTTCTCAACCTGTGGGGTTGCAACTCCTTTGGAGGCTGAACAATTCTTTCACATGAGTTATCTAAAGCCTTTGGAATACACAGATATTTATATCAGAATTTATAACAGTAGCAAAATTACACTTATGAAGTAGCAACTAAAATAATTTTATGGTTAGGGTCACTATAAAATGAGGAATGATATTAATGGATCACAGCATTAGGAAGGTTGAAAGCCCTCTAGAGTCATCTGAAAGGAAAAAACTGAACTTAAGAAAATGCCTCTATAAGATCTGGCTGTAAAGTCATTCTCTCAGTATCTACTCCACAATTTTTCTCTATAACTCCTTCCATGGGTATTTTGTTCCACCTTCAAAGAATGATCAAAGTATCCACCCTTTGGTCTTCATTGTTCTTGGTTTTCATGTGGTTTGTGAATTGTATCTTGGGTGTTCTGAGCTTCTGAACTAATATCCACTTATCAGTGAGTGCATATTCTTTTGTGATTGGGTTACCTCACTCAGGATGATATCCTCCAGATACATCCATTGGCCTAAGAGTTTCATGAATTCATTTTTTTTTTTAATTTTTGTTTTTGGTTTTTTTAAATAGCTGGAGGAATGACCATTCAGAGACTGCCCCATCTGGGGAATCCATCCCATATACAATCACAAAACCCAGACATTTTTGTGGATGTCAACAAGTGCTTGCTGACAGAAGCCTGATATAGCTCTCTCCTGAGAGGCTCTACCAGTGGCTGACAAATATAGAGGTGGATGTTCACAGTCATCCATTGGACTGAGCCTAGGGTCCCCAATGAAGGAGCTAGAGAAAGGACCCAAGGAGCTGAAGGGGTTTGCAGCCCCATAGAAGGAACAACAATATAAACTAGCCAGTACCCCCAGAGCTCCCAGGGACTAAACCACCAACCAAAGAGTACACATTGTGGGACTCATGGCTCCAGCTGCATGTAGCAGAGGGTGGCCTAGTTGGTCTTTAATGAGAGGAGAGGCCCTTGGCCCTGTAAAGTCTCTAAGCCCCAATATAAGGGAATGTCAGGGCCAATAAGTGGGAGTGGGTGGGTTTGTGAGCAGGGAGGGGGGATAGGGAGTTTTCAGAGGGGAAACTAGGCAAAGGGAAAACATTTGAAATATAAATAAAGAAAATATCTAATTTTTAAAAAGATCTGGCTGTAAGGCACCTTTTAAAATTAATGATTGATGTAGGCCATTATAGGTGGTGCCATCCCTGGGCTGGTAATCCTGGATTCTATAAGAAATTAGTCTGAGAAAACTATGTGAGCAAGCCATTAAGCACTATCTCTCCATGGCTCATCATCAGTCCTAGCTCCATGTTCCTGCCTTGCTTGAGTTCTTGTCCTTATTTCCTTTGAACTGTGATATGGAAATATAAGCTGAATAAACCCTTTTCTCCACCAGTTGTTTTAGTCATGTTGTTTCATAATAGCAATAGTAACCCTAAACAAAAATTGGTACCAGGATAGTGGAGTTTTGCTAAGACAGACCTGAGCATGTTTGGAGGAGGATTGTGAAATAACTTTAGAATATTGGGCTCAAAAAGCCACTGTGTGTTGAGATCTCCGTAGGATGTTCTATAGGAACTTGGAAGGCAAAAAAATGTTGAGTGCAGTTCAAACATTGAAGGCCTAACTTGTGATGTTTCAGAGAGAAGTAAAGACTATAGGGATACTGTGTGAAGAATCTGTGGCATCTGGTCATCTAGGGCTGCGGAGTCTATTGTAATTAAAAAGAGATGAGCACCATTCAAGTGAAACCTTTGACTTACAACTGATGCTGGTTAGCTGGAACTGGAAAAATTAATGGTGATGAAGAGACAAGCGTCACTGAGATTAAATCTTCTGAAAAGTGTTCCCCAATTGTTAGCACTGAGAAGCAGTGTTCCAGAAGAGGCGGTATCTGTACCTTGCTCTGGTAGCCAAAGTTGGTACTGTAATAGTTACCCAGATGGTACTAGTTTTGAAGCCATGAGGGTTCATGGAGAGCAGCTGAGGCTTGGCACTGACGATGACCAACACAGACCATTAGTGCAGATGCAGCTCAGTGGAGTTGAAGACCCAGGATTAAAGGACACATACAGAAAAGTTGAGGCTTGTCACCATGAAGAAGGCCCAAGGGTGGCTATTAGTAAAAATGCAGCTCCTTTGTAGAAGAAGACCCCACCACTTGGGAGATGACACTACCATGTGACAACCACCAAGCAGGGGTGGAGTGGAGCCAACCAGAGCCTAGAAGATAGGCTGTGTGTGCTGTAGCGAAGTGACCCAAATGCTTTAGAAGAGCCTAGAAAATTAGGAGAGGATCCCCAGACATTCGATATTTTTTTACACAGTTGGAGTTTGGTTTTTCTTTGATCTGATTATGATAGTGCCCTGGTTCTTTGTAGCTGCTTGTATTATGAATGCTAATTACATTCCCTCCAAACTGCTTATATTGGTGTCTACATGTAAGGCAATGAGGGACCCTGCCCCTAATTGGTTCTGATTGGTAAACATGCCAGGAGCCAATGGCTGGGCCAGACAGACAGAAGTGGGATTTGAGAATGTCCTGATCTTGAGATGGAGAGTGTGGAGGAGAGGAGATGCCATGCCTGATAAAAGCGGAGAACAAGGGGTCATAGCCAGGAGACTATGCCCCAGAGAGCTACACAACTGGGACCAGGGCAGCCAAGATAGAATATAGGATTTAGTAAGTGATTACTCAGGATTATTGGTGAGAAGTGGATTAACAACATGGAGGTTAGGAAGTGGCCCAGCTATTGTGCTCATTAAGGCATATCCAAAGATAAAGGCTCTGTGTGTGTGTGTGTGTGTGTGTGTGTGTGTGTGTGTGTGTGTGTGTGTGTGTGGTGTATGTCTTTCATTTGGAAATGTGAACCATTGAGGTGGGTAGCAAGAACCAATAGTACTGGGATTTTTATTATTAAATTCAATAGTTCTTCCCTCTTGAACTAAGAAAGCATTTAATTCATTCTTAATTTTATAGAAGCCCACAGTTGAGAGACTGAAGTTTCAGAGCAAGTTCAGGTTTTAACAGAGACTTTGGGTTTTTAAATAGAGTGAATTTGAACACATTTAAATGTGTAAAGACTGTGGGACTTTTAAAGCTACTTATGAAATCTGACCAGGGAAACAAACTAACCCCAGATTTTCATCACTTCTTCACCTTCTCCAAATCCAATCCTTCAGTCTCATTCTTACTTATACATCAAACCACCGGCTGAGGCGTCCCTCTATGCTCTGCCCCCATCTCCAGTGGATCATACAAATCTTCTCTACTAAATGACTTGCCTCCACCCATGACACCACTGCTTTGTCCCAGTCAACAACTACAGCAGGCATTCCATAGGAACCAACAGGCTACACTGAATAGAGAAACAAGGCATTCCATGGGAACCAACAGGCTACACTGAATAGAGAAAGAAGTCGGACAACTACAGATCTTAACCTCTCCCTCCATTTCTCGAAGTCCAATCCCCTAGTCTCATTGCCAAGTCTATAGCAAACTAGAACTTCTTCTGTGGCCTGTACACTGTCTCTCCCCCATTCTTCCCCCATTCCAAGGTCTCACAAGCAGATCCTGGTAGAACACCTAAAGCAGTTAACTAAATCCAAGAAAATATGGGGAATAAATAATATAAGACCAGCAAAATCAGAAAGGGAGAAACGCATGCATGCTCATGCATGTGTCAACACACAACAACAACAGCAACATAAAAAGAACTGACAGTCACTGGTGGTGGTTGAATAAGAATGGTTCCCATAGGCTCATAGATTGGAATAGCTGATCAACAGGGAGTGGCACTATTTGGAAGGATTAGGACATGTGGCCTTGCTGGAGAAAGTATTTTACTAAGGATGGAGTTTGAGGTTTCAAAACTCCCATTCCAAGCCCAAGTTCTTCTCTCCCTGCTGCCTACATGTCTACTTAAAGAACTTTCAGTTATCTCTCTAACACTATGCCTGTCTGCCTGCTGTCATGCTCTCTACATGATTATAATGAACTAAACCTGTGAAGTTATAAGTGAGTTCCAATTAAGTGTCCTCCTTTATAAGAGTTACTATATTCATGGTGTCTCATTACAGCAATAGAATAGTGACTACAGCACATCTTTGATATCTCTCAACATCAATGGTCTCAATTCTTCAATAAAAAGACACTGACTAACAGAAGATTTAGTGAAATCAATAAAAAGGTAATAGTTATGATAGTGATAACTATAGTGATGATGGTTAAAATGATAATAGTGGTGAGATGATGGGGGAGGAGGAGGAAGAGGAGGAGGAAGAGAAGGAGAAGGTGAAGGAAGAGAAGGTGAGGGAGAAAGAAGAAGGAGGAGGTGGAGAAAGAGAAGAAGAGGAGAAGGAGAAGGAGAAAGAGGAGGAGGAGGAGAAGGAGAAGGAGGAGAAGGAGAAGGAGAAGGAGAAGGAGAAGGAGAAGGAGAAGGAGAAGGAGAAGGAGAAGGAGAAGGAGAAGGAGAAAAAGAAGGAGAAAAAGAAGGAGAAAAAGAAGGAGAAAAAGAAGGAGAAAAAGAAGGAGAAGGAGAAGGAGAGAGAAGGAGAAGGAGAAGGAGAAGGAGGAGAAGAAATAAGCTGACATCTATTTGTTCATAACTAACCAATATCTATAACAATTTGATTCTTCATATTAAAATATTAGACCCCAAGAGAACAAAGTAACTCTTGTTTCAGGGGAATAACCAAACACTCCCTATCCTGGCAAGGCTAGGTCTGCTGAGTTTAAACACCATAAACAAAAACAAATTGGAAATAAAATAGTTAATTTGGTTTACACTTCCATGTCACTCTTCACAAGTGAAGGAAGTCAGAACAAGAAGTCAAGCAGAAAAACACATGAAACTCAAGAAGAAGGAAGACAAAGGTGTAGATACTTTGTTCCTTCTTAGAATGGGGAACAAAATACCCATGGAAGGAGTTACAGAGACAAAGTTTGGAGCAGAGACTGAAGTAATGACCATCCAGAGACTGACCTACTTGGGGATCCACCCCATAAACAACCACCAAACACTGACACTAGGCATATGCCAACAAGAGCCTGCTGACAGGAGCCTGATATAGCTGTCTCTTGCGAGGCTCTTCCAGGGCCTGGCAAATACAGAAGTGAATGCTCACAGTCATCCTTTGGACAGAGCACAAGGTCTCCAATGAAGAAGCCAGAGAAATACTCTGGGGGCTGAAGGAGTCTGAAGCCCCATAGGAGGAACATCAATATGAACTAACTGGTACTCCTCGCGCCCCCCCCTCCCCAGCTCCTTGGAACTATACCACCAATCAAAGAGAACACATAGTGAAACTTGTGGCTCTAGGTATATATTTAGCAGAGGATGGCCTAGTAGGTCATCAATGGGAGGACAGGCCCTTGGTTCTGTGAAGGCTCTGTGCCCCAGTATAGGGGAATGCCAGGACCAGGAATTGGAGTGGGTGGGTTGGGGAGCAGGGGACAAGGGATTTTCAGAGGGGAGACTGGGAAAAAGGATAACATTTGAAATGTAAATAAAGAAAATATCTAATAAAAGAAGAAGAAGAAGAAGAAGAAGAAGAAGAAGAAGAAGAAGAAGAAGAAGAAGAAGAAGAAGAAGAAG
>LR753035.1:0-37913 GCA_902729485.2 Mus minutoides
TCCTTTTGCCCTTTCTTCAGTGATGCTCTCTATGCCCTGGAGGGAGGATGATTTCTACGTCCCATTTATGACTGAGCACTCAGCAATCATTTATTCTCCAAATAGCCTGTTTTGAGTCTTGATAGTGCTCACTGGCAACTTCAAAAGAGAAGCATCTCTGACAAAGGCTGATAAGAGTTCTGACCAATCTATGAGCCTTTTAAATAAACACAGTTATTGAGAAGGTAATTTGATGTGCACATCATGTCCCTTTAGCAATATAAAAGCAATAGCTTCCAATTTTAGTCTATGATATCCCCAGCCATGGGCTTTTTAGCCAGATTGACATTACTACATATGAATAACCATTTGTACAAAAGAAATCAAATCAGATTAAAAAAAAGTGGTTGTCTATCCCCACAACAGACTTGCCAATAGTTAACCGATGGGGACACTGTTTTAGTTAGTGTTCTACTGCTGTGAAGAGACACCATGACCAAGGCAACTCATAAACTCAATCATTTAATTGGGGCTGGCTTACAGTTTCAGAGGTTTAGTCTGTTACCAGCATGGCAGGCTGGGCAGACCTGGTGCTAGAGAAGGAACTAAGAGTTCTATATCAAGATCTGTAGGCAGCAGGAAGCTAGAGCTAGGGATAGGGATATCTATCTATCTATCTATCTATCTATCTATCTATCTATCTATCTATCTATCTATCTATCAGCTTTGTCAGAGAAGCTTCTTTTTGAAGTTGTCAGTAATATGTATGTATATATGTATGTATGCATATATACATATATATGCATGCATGCGTGTATATAAAGAGAGAGTCACTGAGCCTGGCTTGGGTTTATGAAAATCCCAAAGACCACCTCCAGTGACACATTTACTTCAATATGGCCCCCTTTCCTCGTGTTGGGATCAAGCAAATGAGACTTATCTTAAGTATTACCATTTGTTTCCAGATTCCATTTTGATCATAAAGTGAAATTAAGTTCAAGTCCCCAGGCTCTAGGGGAGCTTTTCAGGTAATTAGTACATTTCTTCCTCATTTTTCTTCTGTTCCTCAAAACATAGTGATCATTTCTAATCTTGAAAGAACAAATGATTGTGTTTGATGAAAAAATTGTGACTGTAACTTGGCACAGATGTTTATGGTTTTCATGTGTAAAATCTCTTTACCATTCTGGCTTGGTTCACCTTGACTGTTTCAGTTCTAAAAGGTATGGGCATCTTTGTGAATCCCACTCTGTCTAGGGTGCTGTCCTTCATATTCATGATCTTTTACATCTCACACACCCCTCTTTTTGGAAGGGGTTTTCTGGCCAATTCAAATGAAAATCGTGCTTGGTGTGGATTCTTATGCCCTCTTGGGTTGTATTAGATTTCTGGATCCTAATACTCCAACAAGACCATACCTCCTAATCCCTCTCAAATACCATCACTTGCTAATGATCAAACATTCAAATCTATGAGCTCATACTGGCCATTCCTATTCAAATCACCACACTCCATTGCCTACTCTCCATAGGCTTGTAGCCATATCATAATGCAAAAATGCATTCAGTCCAACTTCAAAGGTTCCCATCGTCTACAAGTCTCAACACTGTTTAAAACATACAATGGCAGATACTATACATTATTATTCCAAAAGGGAGGAAGGGAGCACAGTGAGCAAAGCTAGACCTAAAGCCAGCAGGACACATTCCAAACTCTGCTTCTCCATGTCTGATGTCAAAGCACTCTTCAGATCTCCAACTCCTTCCAGCTTTGTTGACTGCAACACACTTCTCTCTCTTGGGTTGGTTGTATACCTTTCCTTGGTAGGTATCCCATAACGCTGGCATCTCCAACATCTTGGTGTTTCCAAGGCAATCTAGGCTTCACCTGTATAGCTTTATGAAATGACTTCTCTGGGCCTCCATGCACAGACCACCCTGATACATGCTTGGCCTCAGCAGCTTCCCTTAGCCATGAAAGAAGATTCCACAATCCCTTTCTTGTATTCTTGACTCTAAAGCCAGAACTGTGTGGTCTGAGTTGCTAAGTTCTGCTGCTTGCTGGGGCTGGACCATGGCCTTCTTGTTCAATTACATCTGCATCAGCTTTCTGTTGTTGATCATTTTCTTTACCGCTAAATTTTTTTCCCCTTGCTTTTCACAAGTCAGAAGCTTAGCTGGGTGGGGGCTTGCCATGAGGTTACCATTACATTTATTATATTTACCATTAGGCTTTTCTTTATCTCTTTGAGTCCCAGACTTAGCTCCGTTACACTCCCTGGGGCTCCTTCTCTCCTTACACTGTACATTTTGTACTTTCCTTGTTTAGCTTGTTTCATTATAGAGCTGCATAAGGATAACCACTAACCAAGCAACAGCTAGCACTAGGCTAGCTTTAAATCTCATCAGTCAGTGCTGTTAATCGAAAACAATTAAATTTTGCTTCAGGTAGGTTTTTTTCTGTTTTTTTGTTTTTTTTTGGACAAAGGCAGAAAGCAACCACAATTCTTTGACAAAATATCACAAGCATGGTTTCTAGGCCACTTATTAATATCCTCGTCCTCTGAAACCTCTTGAGCTAGGCTGTCAATCTATATTTCTCTCCGCACCAGTCTGCCACGCTCCTACTAGTATAGCCCACTAAGCCACACTTAACTTATTCAACTGTTTTCTTAACCCAAAGTTCCAAAGTGCACATTCCTCCAACAAGGAGCATGGTCAGGCCTGTCATAACAACACACCACTCTCTGGTCCTGACTTCCATCTTAGTCAGTGTCCTACTGCTGTGAAGAGACACAGTGGCCACAGTAACTCCTAAAAAGGAAAGCTTTGAATTGGAGCTGGCTTACAGTTTCAGAGATTTAGTATATTATCACCATGGTGGGGAGCATATTGGCATACAGGCAGCACTGGAGCAGCAGCTGAGAGCTGTATCCTGATCTGTAGGCAGAGAGGCAGAGAGAGAGAGAGAGAGAGAGAGAGAGAGAGAGAGAGAGAGAAAGAACCTGAGCCTGGCATAGGCTTTTGAAACCACAAAGCCCAGGCCCCAGTGACACACCTCCTCCAACAAGGCCACACCTCCTAGTCCTTCTAATCCTATCAAAGAGTTCCACTTCCTGATGACTAAGCATTCAAAGATATGAGGCTTTGGGGGATATTCTTATTCAAACAACTACAGATGCTAAAAATACTTTAAAAATTTTAAAAAGATTTAATGTTACTTTAAGAGTGTGTGTGTGTGTGTGTGTGTGTGTGTGTTACAAGCAAATGTCTGCAGAAGCCAGACACCTAGAGTTGAAGTCACAGGTGGTTGTGAGGTATATGACGTGGGAGCTGGAAAATGAACTCAGGTTTTTTTGGGAAAGAAGGAAGGGGTCTTAATTGTTGGGCAGGTTTTCTTTTATTCCTTCCGTTCTTCCCTCCTTCCCTCCCTCCCTCCCTCCTTCCCTCCCTCCCTCCCTCCCTCTCTCCTTCCCTACCTCCTTCCCTCCCTCCTTCCTTCCCTCCTTCCCTCCCTCCTTCCCTCTGTTCTTCCCTCTCTTCTCCTCCTTCCTTCTTTCCTTCCTTCCTTGACACAAAGTTATTCTGTCTAGTTGGCTGGCCTGAAACTTGATATATATAGATCAGGCTGGCCTTGAACTCAGAGTAATCTGCCTGCCTCTGTCTCCTGCATGCTGGTATTTAAATATTTATTTATTTATTATTATTATTATTATTATTATTATTATTATTATTATTATTATTATATACAGCAGTGGGTCCTGGGATCAAACTCAGGTTGTCCAGCCTGTGCAGCAAGCACTCTTGCCATTTAAGCCCTTTTGCCAGCCCTAAGAATACCTTCATATCATTTAATTTATATGTGCAATTTGGAAACTGCTGTTGAGCCCTTGAGTGGGGAAAATTTTATGGAAGAGCTGATAAATATTTCTTGAAATGAGATGAGAAGCACTAGTATTTGGCTTATCTCACACGTGGAATAATAACTTTTATTGTTTAATTTGGTATACCTCACACATAGCTTTTCATGCTTATTTAATGTTTGTCATGATCATTGTTGGATACACAGAGATGCTAGGATATAATTGACTTATTTGAAGCATTCCCAGTGTCTCATTCTTTTTGGATAACACTTCCTGTTGCAGACAGACAAAAATACATCACTTCACAGGCCTCTTTCCAAGAGGAAGGAATCCTTAGAAATACTGCATCTCTGAAATATTTCTGTGATTGCAGAAATATTTAAAAAGACTACAATTTTGGATATTGTTTATTTCTTATCCTTAAAATGAGTTAAAGGAGGCTAGGAAGATAGGTCAGGCTGACAGAGTGTCTGCAACCCAACCTTAGGATCTGGGTTTAGATGGCTGACATCCCCATAAAATGTTGGCATGCTGTCACTATCTACCCACGCTCTGCCGTGGGGAGAGGCAATGGGTGCCTAAAGCTCATTGGCAGTCAACCCAGCCTACTTGGTGAGCTTCCTGTTCAGTGAGAGACCCTGCATTGGAAATGAGGTGGGAAGAAACTGAGGAAGGACATTGAAATCAACCTCTGGCTTCCACACCCACAAGCACACAGTGTGTTCACCCCCCCCCCCCCAAACTACACACACTAGTGCTTGGTTGGGTGATAATTAAGTTCTCACATAGTTCACATAAGTTCTACATTGTAATGTAAATCAGTTAGTGGTATGGGTGAGGGAAAGAAAAGAGTGCTACTTTTCTTGTAGGTCTTTTATAATGTATAATGTATATTCAGAGCACTTTAACTCAGGCCAGATGGGATTTTGTTGTTGTTGTTGTTGTTGTTACTTGAGCACATAATATATAATTGCCTTATAAATCATTGTTCTGACTGGAAAAACTTAAATTTATTAAAATCGATAAATATTTCATTGACGTGTGCTACTTGGGAGATACACAGAATAGCAGTCATAAATCCGGGCAAAACTGGTGGGTTTTATGCTGTAGCTGTAAGATGTAGTGCATCCTGTACATGTCCTCCTGTATCGTGTGTGACTAAATAGCTGAAGGTGGTTTTGTGTAGTATGTGACCATGACAGGACAAGGACCGACAGCAGTGAGCAGCTGGAAAACCGTCTGTGACAGACCCCTGGGAGAGAGTTTTTATTTTATCTTGCTCATCCTCATTTTGATTTTTATGAGGATTGAACTTTCTACTTCTTTTCCTATAGCTGCCTTGTGAAGACTACATTCCCGGGGATTTTAAAAATAGCACAGCAGACAATGAGAAATGATGACAGGTCATGACAAGATGTTTTGGTTTTAAAATCTGTTGAAGAGACAAGACATGTTTATGACTAATTAATTTTATTGAGGCTTGCTCATAGAACACTGGCATGGTTTCAAGTAAAAGACAACCACCGAACTAAGTAAGAAACTTGGTAATGTAAACCAATTAAAAAATAAAATAAAAATGAAAGTAAATGATAGTCTTTTGTAGGTTCGTAATGAAAGTGTTGATTAATAAGATATTTGAGAGATGCTGGTGAGAGTAAAGATAGAAGATGACATACAGTGTAGTGAGTGTGTTATCCCTCCTGTGACACAGACAACCGGAGTCCAGACTAAAGGGTGAAAATATTTCAGCCTGGCAAATGCTTGCCTAAAATACCCATCCCAACTCACCCATGCTCAAGAATGGCTGCGTCTACAGACAGTGTCTATCAGAAATGGCAGAGGCAGAACTATGGCCAGAAAATCTCCACTGAGCCCCTATCAGGCTCCCGGTGCCACAGCACAGTCTTCTCCTCGTCAAAGAGACTGTGGCCTTCACTTGCTCTGATTAAAACAACAGTTCTAGGCTCTTTTTGGTTTCGGTTTTCATTTTGTCTTAGTTTCATGACAGGTCTTGCATGCATCCCGGGCTGGTCTTGAACCCTTCATCCTCCTGCTTCAGGGTCCTTAGTTTAGGGAATATGGGCAAGCAAAAGCACATATTGCCTCCATAGTGGATTCTTTCATTGAATTCTGTTAACTATATCAGAAGCCTTATGGTTTTCTATCATCTTAGGAAAGTTTTTTTATTTTTTATTTTTTATGGCTATAAATTGTGTGGAGCAGTACACGCCTGTAAGCACAGTTCTTGGGAGGCTGGGGCAGGAGAACAGTGAGTTTAAGGCCAGCCTTAAGTCTAAATCGTGAGACTCTGTCTCAAAACAAAAACAACAGCATCAGCAAAACCCAGCCCACATCCTCCTTGCTGCTACAAGACAAAACAAAACAGAAATGAATGAAACATAAATCTGTAACACAAGCAAAAAATCCTGGCAATGAAAATTAATTAAAAAATTGATTAATTAAAAAATTGAATAAACACCTACTATTTAGGTCTGAGGTTATATCTAAGAAAAGCATTGAAATTTTCTCTGTTTTGGAAGCCTAAATATTTCTGTGATCTACAGACAGAAGATCCTTCAGCTTTTACCCAGGAGGAGTGTAACTGGGTCATACGGTGTTTGAAAAGTCTCCCATTTTTAGGTGTTAGAAGAACCTCCTCACGTAAGCATCTTATGGAGGGACCACATACACAGAGACTGTATCACTCTACATTACTGCCGATAATGTGTAACAGCCTCTCTCCCTTTGCTTCCTCATCAAATATTTGCTGCCATTCATTTTGTTTACCATAGCCATTCTGCCTGGAGTAAGACAGAATTTTAAAGCAGTTTTGATTTACATTTCCCTGGTGCCTAAAGATGATGAGCACTTCTTCCAAGTAATAATTGGACGTTTGCGATTTCTCTTTAGAGGATGATCTGTTTAGTTCATTGGTCTACTTGTCGACTAGATGATTTTATCTTTTATTTTTGGAATTAAATTTTTATGGATCCTAAACATCAATTCCTTGTCTGATGCGTAGTTGGCGAAGAGTCTTACTACTGTATAAATGAAGCTTTCATCCTGGTTGGTTGTTTCCTTGGCTGTGCAGGCGAGTTTTAATTTCCTGTAACATTGTTTATTAATTTGGGGGATTATCTCCTTCGAGATTAGGGCACTTTTCAGAAAAGTCTTGGCCTTTGTTTAGTGTAGAAGTGATTTGCATATTTTCTTCTGTAGCTTCACTCTCATGTCTTACATCAAGATCTTTCATCCATGTTTAGTAGATTTTTTAGCAGGCGAGGCATGTAGATTTTGTTTCATTTTTTTCTACATGCAGGCATCTAGTTTTCCCAGCATCCTTTGTTGACGAGTCTTTATTTTGTTGGAAAGTTGGCACTATTGTTAAATTGGGGCATCTGTAGCTCTCTGGGTTTATTTCTGGGCCTTCTATTGTATTCCATGATCAGCATTTCTGCCTCTGTGCCAGTACTGTATTATTTATATTACTATGACCCTCTATGTAATTTAAGACCAAGTATTGTAAATGCGCCAGTATTGTCCTTTCTGCCTAGAATTGCTTTGACTATCTGGAGTCTTCTGTGATCTTGTATGAGTCTTAGGTTTGTTTTACTGTTTTTGTAAAAAATGTCGCTGGAGTTTTGGTGGAGGTCATGTTGAATCTATAGATAACTTTTATTATTTAGACACTTTTAGACACTTCTACAATATTAATTCTACTGACCCATGAGGATGAAAGGATTTAAGTCTTATGCAGCCTTCTTCAATATCTTTGCCAGTGCTTTAAGTTCACTCTTATAGAAATTGTTCACTTTCTTGGAAAGATATATCCTTTTTTTTATTAGATATTTTCTTAATTTACATTTCAACTGCTATCCCGAAAATCCCCTCCCCCTCCCCCCTCCCTGATCCCCTGCCCACCCACTTCTACTTCTTGGCCCTGGTGTTCCCCTGTATTGGGGCATATAAAGATTGCAGTACCAAGGGGCCTCTCTTCCCAATGATGGCCAACTAGGCCATCTTCTTCTACATATGGAGCTAGAGATACAAGTTCTGGGGGTTCTGATTAGTTGATATTGTTGTTCCTCTTCTAGGGTTGCAGACCCCTTCAGCTCCTGGGGTTCTAACTCTAGCTTCTCCAATGTGGGCCCCGTGCTACCTCTTATGGATGACTGTGATCATCCACTTCTGTGGGAGTCGGTTATATCAGGGTCCCTTCAGTAAACACTTGCTGTCCTATGCAATAGTGTCTGAGTTTAGTGACTGATTATGGGATGGATCCCCGGTGGGTTAGTCTCTGTATGGTCCATCCTTTCATCTTAGCTCCGAACTTTGTCTCTGTAACTCCTTTCATGGGTATTTTGTGTCCTATTCAAAGGAGGAATGAAGTATCCACGTGCTGGTCTTCCTTCTTGATTTTCTTGTGTTTTGCAGATCGTATTTTGGGCATTCTAAGTTTCTGGGCTAATATCCATTTATCAGTAGTGTATGTCCAATGACTTCTTTTGTGATTGGGTTACCTCACTAAGTATTATGTCCTCTAGATTCATCTATTTGCCCAAGAATTTCATAAATTCATTTTTTAATAGCAGAATAGTACTCCATTGTGTAAATGTACCACATTTTCTGTATCCATTCCTCTGTTGAGGGACATCTGGGTTCTTTCCAACTTCTGGCTATTATAAATAAGGCTGCTATGAACATAGTGGAACATGTGTCCTTTTTACCAGTTGGAACATTTTTTGGGTATATGTCCAGGAGAGGTATTGCAGGATCTTTCGGTAGTACTATGTCCAATTTTCTGAGAAAACGCCAGACTGACTTCCAGAGTGGTTGTACAAGCTTGCAATCCCACCAGCAATGGAGGAGTGTTCCTCTTTCTCCACATCCTCGCCACCATCTGCTGTCACCTAAATTTTTGATCTTAGTCATTCTGACTGGTGTGAGGTGGAATCTCAGTGTTGTTTTAATTTGCATTTCCCTGATGATTAAGGATGTTGAACATTTTTTCAGATGTTTCTCAGCCATTCGGAATTCCTCAGTTGAGAATTCTTTGTTTAGCTCTGTACTCCATTTTTAATGGGGTTGTTCGTTTTTCTGGAGTCCAGCTTCTTTAGCTCTTGAAAAGATATATTCTTTATCATTTATAAAAAAAGTTGAGAGTTGTTTTTTTGTGTCTTTCTTAACGTGTTCATTATGGCTACATAGAAAGGCAATTGGTTTTTACATGCTGATTTTGTATGGTTTACCATATTTAGGAGTTTTCTTGTAGAGTCTCCAGGACAATGGCTCTCAACCTGTGGGTAGAGTGACCCTTTCACAGGGGTCACCTAAAACCATCAGAAAACACAGATATTTATATTGCTAATCATAACTATAGCAAATTTATAGTTATGAAGTTGAAACGACAATAATTTTGTGCTTGGGGGTCACCATAACATGAAGAGCTGTATTGAAGGGTCACAGCACAGGGAAGGTTGAAACCCACTGTTCTAGTGTAGGATTTATGTCATGAAAACAGATAATTTAACTTCTTTTTCTGTTTGTTTCTCCTTTTGTTTTCTCTTGCCTTACTGCTCTAGCTAAGGTATGGAATGAAAACAGAGAGTGGACACCTTTGTCACATTCCTGAGTTTAGAGGAAACACTTTCTGCTTCCCCCAGTTAGTACAACATTGGTTATGAGTTTGTTGTATATAGTCTTGTTCTGTTGAGACGTTTTCCTTGTAGTACTAGCTTCTCTTAGGGCATGAACAGATCTGGGGCTTTATTAAAGGTCCTTCCTGTCTCTACTATGATATTTGTGTAATTTCTGCCCTGTAGCCTATTTATAAGTCAAATTACATTTATTGATGTGTATTGAGCCAACCTTACGTTCGTCCCTGGGCTGAGATCAGCTTAGTCATGGTGTATGATAACTTTGGGAATTCAGTTTGTCAGTATTTTAATCACATCCTTTCCATTTGTGTCCATCAAGGAATGTGGTCTGCAGTTTTGTTTGGTGTTTTTGGCATCCTTATCTAGTTTTGACATTAGGTTAATGCTGCTTACACACAGAGTGAGCTGGGCTGGGCTGCTTTCTATTCTCTGGAATACTGTGAGGAGCTTAGGTGCCAGCTCTTCTTGAAAGGTTTGACAGAATCTCAAGGTGAATACATACAGTCCTAGGCTTTTTTTTTTTTTTTTGGTTAGAAGTTATTTTACTACTACTTCATCTTATTACTTGCTACATATCTAAATTGTTTATATTCACTTGATTTAATTCTGATGGGTCACATGTTCATAGGAAAATTTCCATTTTTTTCTGCATTTGACATTTTAAAAAAATATAATTTTTCAAAGTAGTTTTTAATTCATTGGAATTCTAATTTTATTACGTTGAGTCTTCTTTTTTTTTCCTGCTGGTTTGTCAAATTTGTTTATCATTTCAGAGAAAAAGATTTTTAGTTTGATTGATTCTATATTTTGTTTCTAGTTTATTATTTTATGCCATTCTATATTGATTCTGGCTATAAATTTTTATATTTGGTTTTTCTCTTGTTTTGTATTAGTTTATTTGAAATCCCTCCTCTCTCTTTCACTATAAACACTTATAGCTACAAACTCTTTTCCTAGAACTGCCTTAGCCATAAGCCAGAGGTTCTGATAAAGGGTGTTATTATTTTATTTTTATTCTAGGATCTTAAGTTTTTCATTTTTGATATCTTTAATGGCCTACTGTCTACTTCATCTTTTTATTTTTTCCAGACAGAACTATTTTTCCTGTAGCCTGGCCTTGAACTCACACACATCTTCCCGTCTCTGCTTCTTGTGTGCTAGGATCAAAGATGTGCGCCACCACCGTCCATGACAGACTTTCATTGAAGTGAGTGCTATTCCCTCTCCAAGTGTTCTTACACTTCTGTTGTTTCTCTTGCTGTTAATTTCTAGTTGCATTTTGCTAGGATCTTATAAGACACATAAAATTTGATTATCTTGTATTTATTAAGACTTGCTTAGTCAGTAAGGGAAAAGGGTCAAGTAACCTATAAAGACATACCTATCAGAATTACACCAGACTTCTCACCAGAGACTATGAAAGCTAGAAGATCCTGGGCAGATGTCATACAGACCCTAAGAGAACACAAATGCCAGCCCAGGCTACCTTACCCAGCAAAACTCTCAATTACCATAGACAGAGAAAACAAGATATTCCATGACAAAACCAAATTTACACAATGTCTTTCCACAAATCCAGCCCTACAAAGGATAATAGATGGAAAACACCAACACAAGGAGGGAAACTACACCCTAGAAAAAGCAAGAAAGTAATCTTTCAACAAACTCAGAAGAAGATAGCCACACAAACATAATTCTACCTCTAACAACAAAAATAACAGGGAGTAACAATCACTTTTTCTTAATATTTCTTAACATCAATGGACTCAACTCCCCATTAAAAAAACATAGACTAACAGACTGGATATATAAACAGGACCCAACATTTTGCTACATACAGGAGACGCACCTCAGTGACAAAGACCGACACTACCTCAGAGTAAAAGGTTGGAACACAATTTTCCAAGCAAATGGTCCCAAGAAACAAGCTGGAGTAGCCATTCTAATATCAAACAAAATTGATTCAATAGAAACAGATGTATAAAAATTGGGGTCATAGACAGAAAACGAGCAGAATGCATAGAAATAAGCACTTATTTAGGACTAATTGGCTATTCGGGGTGTTTTGTTGTTCCATATCAAGTTGAGGATTTTCTTTCTATTTATGTGAAGAACGAGATGAGATGTTGATTGTGATTTCATTGAATCAGTAAATTGTTTTGGTAGGAAGGCCTTTTTTCATAAAGCTAATTCTACCAAGCTGTATGCTTGGGAGGTCTTCAAATTCTAGTATGTTTCTTAGTCTCTTTCCTCACACATTCAAAGTTTTCATTGTAGAGTTTTTTTTCCCCTCTTTTGTTATGTATATTCTAAATATTTTATTTTACCTGAGAAACTGGGAAGAGGAGCCTGTCCATGATCTCTTTCTCAGCAGGCTTGTTACTCATATGCATCAAGACTGGTAAATTTTGTAAGTTAATTATGTGTCATAACACTTGGCTGAAATTATTGATAATTTCTACAATTTTTTGAGTCAAAGTTTGGGAACACTGGGTGTAAGATAATTTAATCTCCAATTGAAAATAATTTTGACTTAAAATTTTCCCATTTGTATCCCTTCTCTTGCCTTACTGCTCCAGCTAATGCTTCAATCACGTTATGGATGAGCAGTAGGGATAGTCCTCTCCCATTTTTGATTTTAATGGGGCTTATTAATGGTTTTATTCCTTTAGGATGATATTGGTCATGAGTTTGTCATACATAACGTTTATCATGTTGAAGTATGCTTCCTACAGTCCTATTTGTTCTAGGGCTTTTATTAAGAATGTATATTAAATCTTATCAAAGACTTTTTCTTTTTTCCCTTTTTCTTTTTGCTTCCATTGAAATGATCATATGATTCTTGTATTTTTTTGTCTATGTATTTGGTTTATCACATTTATTTCTTATATATGTTAAAAATAAAAAAATAAAATCATTTAAAAATGCACCCCAAAGAGGAGGAAAAAGAAAAAAGACTTGCTTTGTGACTTAGGAACTGATCTATGTCAGAGAGGGTCTCATGGGTTTCTGGGAGAATATGTATTCCATATCTGTTGGATGGAATATATATTTGCTCAATGGCTGTGTTTTTTTCTCCTCCATAGATAACGTACATTTTCTGTTCTGCTGGCTTGGTTGTCTGGAATGGCCTTGGTTTGTACTTGTCTTTCAATGTCCTTTGTCCTTTTGATAATTTTAAGTGTAATCTTCGCTGCATCTAGCAATCTGGGTGATATAGTAACATAATTTAAGGGCTTGGGATTTATCACTCTATGCTTCCTAGACTTGAGGCTTGCTGAGGAGAAATGTGTGTGGGTTTTTTTTTTTTAATGTGTCTGCCTTTTAAACGTGGGTTTGTGTTCTTCCCCACCTGCTTTTAATATTGTTCCTTCAGCTTGCATGTTTGACATTTTGACTAAGGTCCTTCAGTTTGCATGTTTGGCATTTTGACTAAGGTGTCTGCTTCGAGGTGTTATTCTTTCATCATGTCTATTGGAGGATTCTCTCTTTTTGTTTTTAATGGCTGTTTCTTTTCTTTTATTATTACTTTTCTTTCATTAAATTTGAGAAAATTCTGATACAATTCTATTGAATAGATGCTCTATTCCTTTAGTTTTAAAATCTAACCTCCCTTTTATATTTTATGGATTCTTGTATTTGTCCTATTGGATATATTCCAGAGTTCTTGGACATGTGGGCAGGCTCACTTACCTCTCTGTTGCTGGGTGTTGTGTCAACAAAAGATGATACCTGTGTTGATGTTCATTTTAATTTGACACATTGCCCCATTTTGTGCTTTATTCTGTTTTTTTTTTTCATTGAAAATAGATTTTTTTTCATACAATGTATTCTGGTTATTATTGTCCTCCCGCTACTCCTCTCAGCTCCTTCCCACCACACTCCCACCCTTTCTGTTCTCTTCTTAGAAAACAAACAGGCATCTAAAGAATAATAGTAAAATAAGATAAAACCAAACCAAACACATTGTAATAGGATGAAACAACCAAACAAGAAAAAGGGCCAAAGAAGAAGCTCAGGAAACACATATAGGCAAAGAGATACACAAATCCCCACAGGAGTCTCATAAAAACACAAACCAGAAGCCGTCATATCCATGCCAAGGGCTTGTAATGTTAAAAAGCCCCGACAACATTATGAGACCAAAAATCCTGCAAAGATGTCGTCGAGTTCATTTCGTGTTGGCCATCTAGGGCTGGGTGTGGGGTCTACCCTTTAGAGGTGAAGAAAAAGAAAGGACAGTCATAAATTATTATTTAGGCAAAAAAAAGCAAGCTAAAACAGAAGGACCAATAAAGATACAAAAGTGTAAAATAAAAAAGTAGGAAATAAAACGAAGTAGATGACTTCACATTATTCAGCACTTCTTCCTTACCGGTTAAATGTGTCTTCCTAACTCCTCCTTGTTCTGTGCAGTTGAGAGTGCAGATGCGTAGTCCTCCCAAGGAAAGGCTGCTGTCCACCTCTGTGGAACTCTGTTCTATAGTGTCCCACTCTGATGGTCCCACCTGTCAATTACCATCCTTGGGGATTTCAGTGTCTGGGGCCTGAAGGCTCTTTGTAAGGTGGAGTCATTCTGGGTGTCTGGGTATTCGTGCTCTTTCCTTGTCTGCGTTTCTGACTGTTTTACTCCCCAGTGTCTCAGTTTATACCTGAGAGTACTTGGATCTGGGAGGCTGTACCAGGTTTGTCCCCAAGCTGTTACATGCTGTGATGGCTGTTGTTGGTAGTCAACTTGACTACACCTGGAGTGAGCTAAAATCCAAGCTGATGGGCGGGGCTGTGAGGGTTTTTTCTGAATTAGATCACCAGACATGGGAATGCCTGCTTTAAATTCAGATCATTTGAAATCAGAAGACCCACCCTAAATCTGGGCACAGCTTCTGGCGGCAGTCTATATAAAACAGAAGGAGGAAGGAATTTTTGCCTGCTTGCCCCCACTCTTGATGGCAAGTTCATTCCTTTGTTGGAATTATTAGAGCCTACTTCTGATGCATACTGAAGACCAGCTGAGAAAGCCAGCCATGTGGACCAAATGCTATTGGGTTATTAGACATTCCTTCAGGAGACAGCTATTGTTGGACTAGCTGGACCACAGCCTATAAGACACTCTAATTATTCCTGTGTGTGTGTGTTCATGTGTGTGCATGTATGTGTGTGTGAGCATATGTGTGCGCATGTGTCTGTGTTTTCATTTTATCAGCTCTCTTTCTCTAGAAAACCCTGAATTCCTCAGGCTTGTCATTCTATGGTGCTTTTGGAAGTTCTCAGATTTTAGTGTCTGTTGTCTTTTTTGCCACATTCTATGTTGCCAGCACTACCGAAGACACCTGTCTGTTGGTGGTGCACCCTACCTTCATTTTTTTTTTTTTTTTTTGAGACAGGGTTTCTCTGTATAGCCCTGGCTGTCCTGGAACTCACTCTGTAGACCAGGCTGGCCTGGAACTCAGAAATCCGCCTGCCTCTGCCTCCCAAGTGCTGGGATTAAAGGCATGCGAACCACCACGCCCGTCTCTACCTTCACTATTTGTAAAGCCAGAGGTATGGATGCAACTCATTTCCCCTGTTCACATTTTTATTAAGATGAGAGGAAAACAATACCCTTAAAGATATTCCCCCATCTTTTTTTTTTTAACCCATAGGATAAGCAACAATTACTGATCTTGTTTAATGAGAAGAGTGAGAAATGTAGCTACAGCTTCTTCTGGTGAGGAATTTGATGGAGCCTCTTGGTTTGCTTTGGAAGTGGCCAAGAATGACTGGAATTGTACATCGCTCAGAGTTTTGTGGTGCTAAAGAGGCAGCAGTTTGTCAGTGGCTTGCTAAAGGATAGGGTGGCACCATATTTACCCTGCTTTCTTTATCTAGCCTGCCAGCAAACAGGCTAGGAAACCTAGGAGGTGAACATTTCGCTTCTCTTCTTGGAGTCAAGATTGCCGCAAACTGTTTCCAAAGACCCCTTTGAAAAAGAGCCACTTTGTTAGGCAACTGGATGATCATGACCACCTGGACCTACTTTGGCTTTCCCTGCGTCCTCCCAACAGAATAAGTAATTTTCTCTGAATGTGCACACCCTTGTCCCTGGTCGTGGGATTAGTTTCCAGGCTTGGTAATAGGTCTTCTGCATATAGTGCAGCCACAAGTAGTTCTCCGCACTCAGCGGCTGCTGTTCCTATGGCAACAGGTGCATTTAAATTCACAACATTATTCAACTTTTCTTCCCCTCCTTGTCTGCAATTTGGGAACAAGAAAGAGTGATGTTTTTGAGAAGGGAAGATGTTGCCATGAAAGAGACAGGGAAAGAAAAAGAATTTTTAATGATAGGAATTAATAAAATATTCAATACAAGCAGAATACTGTTTGCGTTTCGGAGGACAGTGGTGACTGGAGGGATGGTGACTTTGTGATAGGCACTTAAATATCCTAAAATCAGGAGTGATCCAGCCTTCAATATAGAGTAAAATGCATTATTATACTGACAAAAGCTGTTCCAAAATCAACCACAGCAAAAGATGCGTGTAGACCAGCATTGGTTTAAGTCTCTCATATCCAACTATAAACTTTTTGTTTGTCTCCCTAAATATGACATTTTTGAGTGACCAGGAAGCTTACAGAAACACGCTGTTTAGAACTGATACAGCCCAAACACTGAAGCAAGATGGACAGTATCCGTGAGACTGCATCGGTCCTGCTTGTTAATGCTCCATTGTGCGGTCTCGAAAGCTGCATTTCATATGCAGTAACCTGGAGTGTTAGAAAAAGCATTGGACATGCCTTGAATCTGTAGTCTTTCTTGTCATTTAAATCTAGAAACGCAGAGAGCCACTTTTATCCCTGTGTGTGGGAGTTGGTGAATGAGTAAGGCGCCGGAAAACAAAAGTCTGTAGAGTTGTTTTTCTCTACGTAGCTGGACAGGAATGAAAGGATTTTCAATATAAGCCAAGTAAGTACATAATGTCCATTGGATTTACATTTTAGAAGTTTATTGGGGAGGTATGTGGTTTTGTTGGACAGGAATTGGTGAAGAAAACAGCGAAAAGAAGAGTGGAGAGTGTAGACCTGCCAGAGCAGTAAGAGCCAAGGAAGGAGTAGAGAAGAAGACAAGATGGGCTTTGAAAGAGAGAGGAAGAGCCGGGCAGTGGTGGCCCATGCCTTTAATCCCAGCACTTGGGAGGTAGAGACAGGTAGATTTCTGAGTTCCAGGCCAGCCTGGTCTATAGAGTGAGTTCTAGGACAGCCAGGGTTATACAGAGAAACCCTGTCTTGAAAAACCAAAACAATAACAACAACAACAACAACACAAACAAAAAAACCCAACCAAAACCCCAAATCAACAAGCCAATCAACCAAAACCAAATAAAAAGCCCTTTAATCTCATTTGGGAAAAAGCAATTAATGAATTATTGTACAAAAATGTATTTTAGTTGCCAAAGAAAAGAAAAAAGAGAGCGAGGAAGTGGAGTGAAGAGAGAGAGAGGCTCTGGGTGATGCATTGCAAGGCCACATGCATAGAGTGTAAGAGGGCTTTTAAGGATGTGTTTACTGCGTGGTGCAAACCTCCTTTGCTGACTTATCAAGGGTTTTTTATGGGGAAGAGCTAAATTAATTTTTCAGTGTTTTCCTGGTTGAATATGTCCTTATAAATTATAAAGTGTAAACTTATTAAGCAAGACAATGATCAATGTTTACCTATCCACAGTAACTGCACCTACACTCACATATCTTGAGTTCAAGTGAGAGGCATCAATTCTTGGAGCCCCGGCCATCTGTCAGAATCAGCCTGATAGGTCTGAAGTTCTCATGGCATCCTTACCTCCGGTCATAGTTTGCTTCCTATTCCTGTAATAAGACATCATGAGCAAAAACTATTTGGGGAAGACAGGATTTATTTAGTTTGTACTTCCATAACAACTCATCATCAGAGGAGATCAGGGCAGGAACTCAAGGTGGGAACCGGAGGCAGGAACTGAAGCAGAAACCAGAGGGAGCACTGTGCTCATAGCTTGCTCAGTCTGATTCCTTACAAAACACCTGACTAGGGGTGGGATCACTCACAATGGTATGGGCCCTCCATCGCCAACCATTAATAATAAAAACAAGTCCCACAGACTTGCTGTAGGCCAACCTTGTGGGAACATCTTCTCAACTGATGTTTTCTTTTCTCAAATGACTCTAGTTTGTTTCAAGTGGACAAAAAACAAAACAAACAGAAAACAAAACCCCCTTAAAACAAAACAATCCCCCAAACAACCAACATACTTTCTTAATCTTAACATGTTGCCTTTCTGATCCTTTTAAAACAGGTATTAGTGCCAAAGCAGGGGCTAAATTCTAGTCTTTTATGAGAGGGCTATTGTAATACAATGTGGGTTTATGTTTATATATGGGGTAATAGAACCTATATCTTAGAAATAGCTTTTTGGTCTTTCTACACCTCTAGTTTCTCTGACAGTTTCCAGTGCTGTCAAGACAGAACCTTGATCACTAAAACTTCTTGTTCTTCGTCAATGGTGTGGGTGTCAAATGGATCCAGAATCAGCTTGTGTGGTGGAAACATCTAAGAAATCAGAATTTGGTGCTAAGTACTGTTTGAGTTACATGAAGCATGACTCCATGAAGGCAGAGATTAAGAGAAGAAAAGAGAATTCGTTCGGAGAAACATAGAGGCAGAATAAAGAGGTGACCAGGGTTCCTGGTATATTTGGCCTGACCCATTCATGTCTCTTATGAGGCAAAAGATATGTTTGATAGAGTGAAGTATGGTGACGTAGGAGGGGAGCCTCAGTGGGCCCATGTTGAGTTATCCATTCCCCCCTGAGGTACCAACCACAGGAACAGATAGAGTTTATATAGGGCATGGAAAGAAGGGTTGAGAAGAAAGGAGAGAGGGAGAGAGAGAAAAACAGAGAGAGAGAGAGAGGGAGAAAGAGAGAGAGAGATTCAGAAACAGGTGGAGAGAGGGGGGGATGAGGAGAGAGGGAGAAGGGGCAGGCAGAGAGTAAGAGAACAAGGAGGAGGCAAGCAGCCCCCTTTTATAGTAAGCCAAGCATACCTGGCTGTTGCTAGGTAACAGTAGGGTGGAGCCTAGAAGGGATGCTAACAAGACTAGCCTTCATTTTCTTGTTCTTTTTTTTTTTTTTTTTTTTTAAATTCTCTAGTCCAGTGAATTCACCCAATTTCTACACTTAGATGGAACAGATTTTTTTGGCTGAAATTAATATTCTTTAATAGCTACTTGAGAAATCTCTGAAAAAAGGAGAACATTTAACAGAGGGTGCTTTACTGTTAACCTTGACTGTTACTATGAACACAAGGAGCAAGAAGAGGCTGGCAGGGAGGTCCATAGCTGAGAAGGACGGTGGGCTCAAATTGAACAGAAGCAGAATTAAAAGCTCCCTTTGTGGCAGAGCTTTCGTGCCCTCAACTGAAATTCATTGGGCCCTGTTGAATGTGGACGCAAGCACGGCCCAGCCTGGGTAGAATGAGGTCAGGCATTCATGGAACGTTTCTGCTGTGTCATTTCAAATAAAACTGGGCCAAGCAGCGATTAATGTTCCGATGCCATTATGAAACATAATGAAACTGTTGGCCACAGATGGAAAACGGCAAAACCATTACGGGGTCGACTGTAGTGAACGGCAAAGAAGGATTCCTGTGAATGGTTTTGTTACTTGAAGGAAAAGCCGAAGCCTATCACACTGTATGCTTGAAAAGAACAGGTTTACCTCCTGGTGTCCTACTAGGGCCCTGCCAGGTTTCCAAACCCTGAAAACAACCTGCCCGAGTGACCTCAAGGGGGGCTTCTGCGGAGCTCACTCCTTTCACGGATGGAAAAATGTCAGGACTCACTTATGTGATGAAAAGGAAACCCAAACAAAGCACAGATAGCATTAGAAAGAAACTGTCTTCTATGCTTTTGGCCAAATAAAGGAAGGCAGGAGAGGCATAGCTCTCCTTTTGGTCTTCAGCAGATGGAAGGGTCACACAGGAAAGTGGAGCCACAAAGGTAGTTCCTCAGTTGCAGCTTTTATGCTTCTTTCTAGAGTCTTCCAGCCCCTTCCTTCTTCTTTAGGCTTTTTAAAAAACGTAAATGAAAAACGTGACATTCTACCAATATGAAGATTTCTTACCTAGCAGCACGTTTTAAGGAAAGCCCGCCTTTCACATATGGAGATCAAATTGGTAAATAGAAAGTCAAAGCACCTTAGGCTACGAGACTTCTACAACCGATAGTTCTCTTTATGAATATTTGTGCACATTGCTTTATAAAGCAGATTTTAGGATGAAGTAAGTAGGAGAGATGTAGTTAACTACCATTTTTTAAAAATAATCCTAGGGAAGAGTTGACATTTATTGATAGTACCTTTTATTTAGAAAGACCCTCTTTGTAAGCAACTCTCAAACTTCATGCTGTGCACTTACCTAATACAAGAAAAACGTCTTCATTCTAGCAAATTAAACTTCAACTTCTATGCTATTGGAGGGCACAGTGCTTTAGCTAAAGTAACTGATAGCTTTGACAGCACTGCTGCTCTTGGTTTTGCAGTGTGACTCTGAGTGTTAGGTAAAAGTGAACTATATAACATAAAATCATATTATATCATATCATAACATATACAGTATCTAATATCTAACATATGAAATACATATTATATATGGTGAATAATGATAATCAGAAAACACAATATTTTAAGCAAAATATGCAATTCTACAGGAACTTTGATGACATAGCTCTCAAACTTCATTTTCTCTTGCTTCATCCCTGAGCTATAGATGCCAAACTGAGATTTCTACCTATGTTTGTATTCAGTTTGGGTTGGGGAAATAATTCACTGGAATAGATAACTTTTTGAGCTGAGAGGAAATCAGAAGAGAAGATGAATATGAAAGTATTACTAAATGTGTGAAATAAAATTAGTATATAGCTGACACACTGGAAAATAGCTATGGATTCTCTTTTTATTGTGAACTTTTGAGGCCACATGATGTTAAATTTTAATGAGTTTTCTCATTTTTAATTGTGTCTTCTATTGTCATTACTTCAATTAACATGAGAGACAAAGCCAACACGATTTCTATCATCTTGTTAATATCAAGGAAAAAGGCAGTTACCCAATAACTACAATATGTATTAACACTGATGAAAAATATCAGACCTTTCTATATTTTTTATTGAATATATATATATTTCTTATTTTAATCAGAATATATATATTCTGATTATGTTTCATCCACTCTCAACTCTGCCCAGATTCTCCCAACCTTCCCACCCACCCAATTCTACATACCCTTTTGCTCTTTCTCATTTGAAAACAAGCAGGCATCTAAAAACCAAACCAAACCGAACCGAACCGAACCAAACCAAACCAAACCAAACCAAACCAAACCAAACCAAACCCTCCAAAACAAACAAACGGGAGGGAGAGAGGAAGGGAGAGAGGAAGGGAGAGATGGGTGAGGAGAATTCTGATGAGTTTTCTTTTGGGACTGAACATTCGTACAACTTCTAGTTTGGAAAATTTAATAGTTTTTAAGAAGTGTATGATTTAAAAAACAGATACATATTAGACAGTATAGAAATCAGACAGTAGAAAAATAGAAACTACTATATTTCTTTTGAATATGAAAATAAGACTATACAAGTATATATATGTATATGTATATACATATATATACACATATATGTATATACATATATATATATAATTTATAGTGTTTAACATTTCAAAATATTTGATTTGAATAAAAATAAAGTTTTCTTATAAAAAAACAAACAAAACCCCTACCAAAAAACCAGAATAGGACAAAACAAATCAATAAACAGGAAAACTAAGAATCAAAGAAAAGTCACAAGAAACACAGATGTGTTCACTCTCAATCCTTTGGTAGCATCCTTCCAGTACCCTGAACACCAGTCAGTAGGTGGAAGGCTCTAGGTAGGTATCAGTTTCTTCATGTTCAATGAGTTGTGAAGGTGTTGTCTTCAAGATTAGGGCTTTACCATCAGTTTGTGGAAATCAACCAAAAGCTTTGGCAATAGCCTAGGTTGTTTGGGAGTTTCCATAGGGTCCCCTTTGGCCAATGACTTGATTGCATATATTCCATTCCTCATACTGAAGTCTTCATTTGGTGATGAGAGATGTCCAGGTGGGGCTTCATCTTCCTTGGTATTTCGTGATTCCAATTAGATATACATACTTTACATATGTATATATTTTAGCAAGTTTCTACTGTGCTAGATTTCCATTCCTTAAATGGTCCTTAGTTTTATCTGTTCCATCCCATATTTCCTGTCTCAGTTCTTCTTCCTGCTTCCCTATCTGATTCTCCCATTCTAGTTCTTCCCTCATCCATCCATAACTACCTATTCTGTTCACATTTCCTAAGGTGATCTATACCCAACCCCTGTATATATAGTCTGCTTATCAATGACTTAACAACCAACATCCACATGTAAGTGAATACATACCGTATTTGTCTTTTTGGGTCTGGATCACCTCACCCAGGATGCTTTTCTTCTATCTCCATCAATTTACCTGTGATTTTCATGATCCATTTTTTTGACAGCTGAGTAATATTCCATTGTGTAAATGTACCACATTTTCTTTATCTATGTGTTTATTGACCAGCATCTAGCCTGTTTCTAATTTCTGGCTCTTATGAGTAGAGCAGCAATGAACATGGCTGAGCAAGTGTCTTTTCAGTGGGACATAGAGTCTTTCAGGTATATGTCCAAGAGTGGTATAGGTAGATCTTAAGGTAGATCACTTTTCAGCTTCCCAAGGAACTTCCACACTGATTCCCGTAGTGGCTGCACAAGTTCGTATTTCCACCAGCAATGGACGATTGTCCCCTTGCTGAACACTCCCACCGGCATGAGCTGTCATTTGTTTTATTGATCTTGGCCAGTCTGACCAATGTAATATGGAATCTCAAGATAGTTTTGATTTGTACACACCTGATGACTAAAGATGCTGAAGTACTTTAAATACTGCTCAACTATTATTGTTTTCTCTTTCAAGAATTCTCTGTTTTGATCTATACCCCACTTTAATGGGGTTTTCTCAATGTTCATGTTTTTTTATATTTTATTTAGTTTTTAGTTTTTTTTAGTTATATATTGTAGATATCATTCCTCTATTGGGTGTATAGTCAGTAAAAATCTTTCCCCATTCAGTAGCCCACCTCTTTGCCCAATTTGTCCTTTGCTAGACAGAAGCTTTGTGTGGAAACAAAAAATCCAGGATCACAAAAACAAGCTTGAATAATAGAGAGAACTGCTGCATGTATCATCAGCCACAATTGCAAGTTTTACTGCAGAATGATAATAATAAAATCAGCAGGGCACTGGCATAAAAACAGATAGATATGTATATTAATGGAATTAAACTGAAGACCCAGACACATGTGTGGACATCCAATTTCTGATAAAGAAGGCAGAAATACACACTCAAAACACCAACACCAACACCAACACCAACACCAACACCACCAAACCCCATAGCATCTTCAAAAATTGGGGCTGGTCCACAAGATGGTTGCATTTAGAAACATGCCCACAGGTCCATTCTTATCACCCTGCACAAAACCCTTTTTTTCCACAATTGCGTTTGGTCACAGTGCTTCATTGTAGCAATAGAAACCCTAACTAAGACACTTCATAC
This sequence comes from Mus minutoides, assembly GCA_902729485.2. Lineage (NCBI taxonomy): Eukaryota > Metazoa > Chordata > Mammalia > Rodentia > Muridae > Mus > Mus minutoides. Next base: position 23,163 of record LR753035.1, read on the forward strand.
CACAGTTTCTAACTAGTTTAGTGTATTGCAGTTTCCATCACTGATGGCTTGAAATCATCTTCTTAAAATTCTAAAATTGCTACTTGTAGTTAGAAGTACCACACACTGGGTGCATTCAATACTAAAGGATCTTATTCTATCAAGTGCTCTATTACAGAGTGGTATGAAGCTAGAGTAAAAAGGAAGAGAAGACACCACTTCAAAGTCAGGATGATGAAAGCTATAGACTTGATGAGGTCAATGAGACACACTGTCTCTTGTTACAACTGTTCAACAGTTTCTGATTCTTAAGGAGATTTGAAAACTAGTGGTAGAACACTTTTATGTATGCCTAAGGTTTGTTGGAATAATGTTTCCATAGGATATAAAACCTTTATGATCATCATTTCATTGCACAACTTCCATTGATTATGTCCTGGCTCAAGTTTTGCCAACTTGACACAAGTTAGAGTCGTTTAGGAGGAGGAAAACTCAGCTGAGAAAACACATACGTAAGACAGGCTTGTGGACAAGTGAGTTGTATATTTTCTTGATTGATGATTGGTGTTGGGTGGTGTCTTCCCTGGGCATGTAGTACTGGATTATATAAGAAAGCAGACTGAGCAAGCCAGGAGGAACAAGGCAGTAAGCCAAATTCTTCCATGGCCTCTGCTTCAGTTCCTGCTTCCAGGTTCCTGCCTTGAGTTCCTGACCTCAATTCCATCAATGAAACTGGAAGTGATCTTTCAAGTTGTTTTTGATGGTGTTTTAGCACAACAATGAAAAATCTAACTATGCTATCTCTCACTCAGCATTTTCATTGTCTTTGTATGTTTCTATAAAATAATAAAAAAAATAAATATAAGTAAGCATTGTTTTACAAAGATAGTCCTCAAATCATTATTTCAATCCTGTGCCCAGAAGAGACAGATGGAACACAAAGTATCTTTTCTGGTGTGAGGCCTTAGTGGTGATTATTCCCGTGTGGGTGTTTCCCATAATAGTGCTTCCTAGGCTTGCACTAGAACGATTGTGCTTCCTTCATCTGATCTCAATATCAGAATTTTCCAGATGGCAGACCATAAGTAGAGGTTCAGATGAGGATAATACTAATATGAAAAATTACATATTTTTTTCCTCACTTACTGTCTTTAATGCGTTGAATGTTAGATAGCCACCCATCTCTCCTAATAGTAGGGATAGGAAGGTAATTGATGTCACACTGGACATCAATTATCAGGTTGCCTGTCTTTATCTAAGAACAGCAATTTCTGATAAGGCATAAGGAGATGTTTTAGCTACTCATCTATTGCTGCTATTGCTGTGAAAAGACATTATAACCAAGGCAACTTATAAAATAAAGCATTTAACTGAGGGCTTGCTTGGGTTTCAGTGGGTTGGTCTATGAGCATCATGGCTAGTAACATGGAAGGAGGCAGGCAGGCAGGCATGGTGCTGGAGCAGTAGCTGAGAGCTTATATCCTGGTTGGCAAGTTGGAGGCAGGGAGAGAGCTAACTGGAAATGGCGTGAGCTTTTGAAATTTTAAAGTGACATGCCTCCTCCAACAAAGTCACAGCTCCTAATTCTTCCTAAACTGTCCACCAATTGGGAACCAGATTATGGGGGGAGGGCATTCATATTCAAGCTACCACAAGAGATCTGTTACTTTCCCCACTTTGTAGGTGTGGGGAGCAGGCGAGGCCACATGGGCCAAAGATGGCATCTGGCTCTATGCCAAGCCCCATGACCTCGCTTGTTTATCCCAGTTTCAGTCATGAGCAAAGCGGCGTGTGTAACTCCTTGGAGAGATTAGAGCAACATCTCGCGATACCATTCTATCAGCCAATCCTGCATGCTGCCTTGGATGTGTGCGTCTATGATTGGGTGGTGTGAGGTGGTGTGTGAATGGGAGTATAAATTGAGGGCAGTCCCAGATGAGGTAGGCCAGAGACCAGAGACCAGCGTAGCAGAGAGAGACCAGATGAGAGAGCAGAAGAGGAGACCGGACCAGTGTTAGAGAACACCAGCGTAGGAGAGCGCCAGCAGCATTAGGCCAGAGAGCAGCAGATAAGGAGAGCAGCACCAGTGTTAGAGAGCAGCGTAGGAGAGAGCAGAGTAGGAGAGAGCAGAGTGAGTGAGTGAATGGCTGCAGCTGTGTGAAACCTGAGAGAGAGAGAAGCAGAATAAAGCAGAAGCTGCGAAGGCAAGCTGCTTGAACCCACCTTGGCATCCCGTGTCATTTATTCCCATGTCTCCACTGGTCAGAGACGTGTGGGCGCGTGACATGTAGGCAGGGAATGGAGGCATGGAATTGCTCCCTACCCACTCAAGGATGCATGGCTGATTGATAACAAGAACTGGCATGTCAACCCAGGTTTTGTGTTCTCATAGTTCACATCTTCTATTGTGATTACTTTGGGTTTCTCGGTTGATAATCCCTTTGTTTTCATCTTTCTGGAGTCTGCATAAACTACTATGTTCAGAAGCCAAGGTGAATGAATCTATCTGTGTTTCAGGCTCGTCAGGAAATCTATTCTCTTCCATGTTGTCCTCAGGGAGTTAGTCAGATAAGTATAAAATTTTTGGTTCAAGTGTGAAAGAAGAGATTTTTAAAAAGACTTACAATAAATGTTTCTAAGTAAAAGTCTCACCAGCAGGTCAAATACTTGATTTCTGAGTTGGAAGAAAATAAGTCTATTCTGACTGATTTAAAACTACTAAATCAGTAAAAATTGTTACTTTGAGAATGTACATTTTTCAGAACAACACTTAAAATTGCCAAGTATTTGTTATTATAATAATCTTTGCACATTGAAAATTAGAAATATTTATAGACTTTTAAAAGTGTTTAAAGATATTAGATTGCATATTAGTTTTCATGATAAGATTGAATAGTATTCATGGACACTTGGTGTATTTTTCTTTCTCTTAAATTGAATTTCAGTTTGGGGTTAGCCTAGGTTTCATAGCCACCTTTTGTCACAAACAAGCAAACAAACTCAACCAACCAAACAACCAACTAAGCAAGAAAACAGGATGGAGAGGCTGGGTATATGACTCAGCAGTTAAGAGCAATGGCTGTTCTTCCAGAAGAACTAGATGTGACTCCCAAGGGCCACATGTCCCTCACAACCACCTCATCTGTTGTTGTTTGTTGATTAGCTTGAAGTCTATTGAGAGGCAATTTCTTGATCACTATTAAATCAACATCCTCAGAGTGATGGGGCCATGAACACATTTGACTCTTCTATAGATCCTGTGATGGTTTGTATATGCTTGGCTCAGGGAGTGGCGCTGTTGGTAGGTGTGGCCTTGTTGTCACTGTGGGGGTGGGCTTTAAGACCCTCATCCTAGCTGCCTGGAAGTCAGTCTTCTACTAGCAGCCTTCAGATGAAGATGTAGAACTCTCAGTTCCTCCTGCACCATGTTTGTCTGGATGCTGCCATGTTCCCACCTTGATGATAATGGACTGAACCTCTGAACCCGTAAGCCAGCCCCAATTGAATGTTGTCCTTTATAAGACTTTCAATGGCCATGGTATCTGTTCACAGCAGTAAAAACCTAATTAGGACAGATCCATAAACTGTGTTGATTCTTCTCCATCTTGGTTAAAACAAACCCGTTGCAACGGAGAAAGACGTCACGGAGAAACAATGATTGTGACATATATTTTTTCCTAAGTGGCAGAACATAAACATTTTAATGTATCAGTTTCTGTTTGACAAGTAAGATAGTAATCCAAGTGGAAGAAAAAAAAATCTAAGAAGTAATTTGTTTTAGAAAGGCAAAAGAGGGCTAGAGTGTAGGCTCAGCGGTTATGGTAGTCAATAATGAGAAATGGAGTGTAGATCACATTACAAACATTGAACAGTTCAAAAATATCTGAACTGTTGTCCCAAGGTTTATGAGACCCTGTTCTGACTTCCAGGGGCACCTTCACTAGATATACTACTGCTGAAAAACCACACACGATGGTGATACAGAGAAATCAAATGGCAACTGGGTTGAAAGTTTTGTTGATGCTAGTCAGCTTTTGAACTGCCAGAAGATGCTATGCAGGCTGCTGGGGAGGAATTATTATCAGTGGTCTTATTCACCTGTGGGCCCTGGGTGTGACAATGTCTACCAATCAGGCAAGATGAGCTACTGGTGCAACAGTGGAAAGTATTTTATGGGGGTGTGATGGCTTGAGGTGGCAAGACCTCAATAGGCTCATATATCGGAGTGTTCGGTCACTAGGTGTCTTAGTTAGGGTTTTACTGCTGTGAGCAGGCACCGTGACCAAGGCAACTCTTATAAGGACAACATTTAATTGGGGTTGGCTTACAGGTTCAGAGGTTCGGTCCATTATCATCAAGGCAGGACCATGGCAGCATCCAGGCAGTCATGGTGCAGGCAGAGTTGAGAGTTCTACATCTTCATCAGAAGACTGCTAGAAGACTGAATTCCAGGCAGCCAGGTGTAGGGTCTTAAAGCCCACACCCACAGTGACACACCTACTCCAACAAGGCTACACTTTCACATAGTGCCACTCCCTGGGCCAAGCATATACCAACCATCATACAAATAGTGGTTGACACTATTTGAAAGGGTTAGGGGGTATAGCCTAGTTGGAAGAAGTGTGTCACTGGGTGTGGGCTTTGAGGTTTTCAAAAGCCCAAGCTAGACTCAGTGGTTTTTTTTTTTTTTTTTTCCTTCCTGCTGCCTGTGGATCTGGGTGTAGAACCCTCAGCTACTTTTCCTGCACCATGTCTGCCTGCCTGCTGCCATGCTTCCCACCATGATGAAAATGGAGGGAACCTCTGAGACTGCAAGCAAGCTTTAAATAAAGGCATTCTTTTATAAGAGCTGCCATAGTCACGGTATCTCTTTATAGGAATAGAACACTAAGACAGGATGTAACTGACCACCTTCTGATTATATTTGATGTTCTCTGGACAGGATGGATGAATACATCTGGCAGTTTAAATACAGTCAAAACCCCATCAATAGTCAGGGATGTCATGAACTTTAGTAAAAAAGTTACTGCTGTTCTTTTGCCAAATGGACACAGACCGTTCAGCACATCACCTACTACACGAAGTAAGTAAGGAAAAAGTATATCATAAAAACTGTTGGATTGTGTGTGTGTGCGCGTGCGCACGTGCGTGCATGTGTGCACACATATGTGTTTGGAGACAGGGCATCATGTAGCCATGGTTGTCCTTGATCTCACTGTGTAGCTAATTGATAACCATGAACTTTTATTGATCTTCCTGCAGGGATAATCTCCTGTTTACTGGAATTAAAGATGTGTACCACCATGCCTGGCAGAATTATTATTTGTCATTGCTTTTTAAAATATTTCTTTCTCCAACAGTAGTAAATGATCATCCTCTCTGTTTATGCTTCTCAAAGCACTATTTAGTAACATTTTTATCCTTATGAAGAGATTATTTTATAAATGAGCTAAGAAATATTTTACATCCTATTTTAGTGCTTTTCAAAAAATAGCCAGATTATGTAAAACGACACAAGATGTTACAGATATCATGAGCCAAATGGAGCTGCTGATCATTTTAGTCTATGTTGATAAGGAGCATCTGATGGTGAAAAACTCAGGGGGTGGAGCTCTTAGATGGGTTTGAAAGTGCTACACCAGTATCAAAAGATAAACTCGTGTAATCAAGGAAGACTATATTTTTATAGATGTTTTCCCCCTTGCAGATGACTAGTGTCAAGAGGAGTAAATGGAAGGTTTGCATTTCCACTTAGATAGTGGATAAGGTGTCTGAATGAATATTCCTGCAGACAAATCCACCAAAATTATATGAGAGTTTCCATAATTACAAATGAAAAATTCACAAAGAAATGAATATGTTCAAATTATATACCTGTAGCATTCAAAAATAAGAACTCAGAAAGGAACTGGGACCCAGAACATTGCTTTGTCCATGAAAGGCTGTTGCTGGCCTTTGTTTAGCAAGCATTGCAGCAAGCTGTGGCAGACACAGTGGCAGGATCTGGAATCTGAGAGATCAAGTCTTCAACCACAAGTACAAAGCAGAGGAAACAAGTATGAAGTGGAATGAGGATGTAAACTTTTAAACATGCCCCAAGGGATATGCTTCCTCCAGTAATGCTCCATCTCCCCATATCTCTCCAAATAGTACTGCCAACTGGAGACCAGGTAAACATTCAAATACCTGAGCTACTAAGGAAATTCTCGTTCAAGCCATCACAGTGGTTTAGCGAATTTCTAGATTGTTTCCCAAGCTACCCTATTTTATACTCCCACCCATAGTATATAAAAGCTTCAATTCTCTCCCATTTTGTTAAAATATGCTACCTAAATTTTTGATTTTTTTTTAAATTTTAGGCATTAAGTGGATATAATGCAGTATGTCATTGTGCTTTGGTTTGTTTCCAATTGGTTCGAGTTTTATCCTCATTCTAAGTTGCATTTTTCAGTTTCTGTATATGCCTTCTTTTGTTTTTCTGATGTTAGACATTTTGATTTTTATATTGTTGTCTGGGAATACATTTTTTTATTGATCATTCCATTCGTTTACATCTCAAATGATATCCCACTTCTCAGTTACCCCTCCCCCAACCCTCCCCCATCCCACATCTGTCCTCCACCCTCCCTTTTGCCTGTATGAGAATGCTCCCCCACCCAACCACACTCTCCCACCCCAAAGCTCCAGGATCCCCCATACTCTGGGGCATTTAACCTCCCTGAGACCAAGGGCCTCCTCTCCCGTTGCTGTTGGACAAGGCCATCCTCTGCTACATATGTATCTGAAGCCATGGATCCCTCCAGGTAGACTCCTTGGTTGGTGGTCTAGACTTTGGGAGAACTGGGTAGTCAGTCCAGCCTATGTTGTTCTTCTAATGGGGTTGCACCTGAGAATATTTTTGTTCCTTTATTATTGCACTCTTCTTGGATGCAGTTAACTATCTTGAAGACCATGCAACTCTGTGTTGGGTCTTGTCCTTCACATTTGGCAGTACTGCAACTATAAGTAGAGCTAGTCTCCAAAACTAAGGCAAAGCCCTGTGCTAAGCCCTAGAGATGGAATGTGAATTAAGCAAAAATGGTCCTTGTTATCAAAATAATTGTGTAGTCCAGCAGGAGGGAAAGCAGAGAGAACAGGAAATTAAAATTACATAAAAGCACGAAACTGCTGTTTCGGACATAACAATGAGCAATGTAGTTTGAGTGAGGTGAGAGGTAGCAGGTGTTCCAAGCAGGAAAAATAAAGTTAAGAAGGAACTAAAAGCTGGAGTGTGCGCTGTGGTCTCAGAGAGCATACAGGGTGCACACGGTGAGTGTTCAGAATAGGTTCTAATAACCAGGGACAAGCAGGGAGCTCATGGGGAGCTCAGTAAATGGTGAAGGGATTACACTTTTTCAGTGATCACTGGAAATTGTTAAGCAAAATGGAGTTTCATTAGAATTGTTACCAATGCTTACAGAAAATCCAGTGCTATTTTCTACTTTCCAATAAATGCATGTGTATTTATGTATATTATATTTCACTTGAAAAAGAATTTTGATGCATCTAAAATACTTACTTGTAAAAACAGTATATAAAATTAGCATATTTACATATCCAGGGAAAGTTTTAAAAATACAAGGAAATGAACCGTGTCTATGTCAAAATCAAGACTTCATATGGTAGAAAAGGAGAGATAGATAAACAGATAAACAGAGAACACAGGCGATATTCTTGAAGTATGTCGTAGTTCATTTAATTTTTTAAAAGTACACTCAAACTCTTGTCTTCATTTTATGGGAGAGTTCTAGTCTTTATTTCTTCTGGTTAACGCTACACCACCAGCATATTTATTAAACCCCCTCAAGCAGCAGTATAACTAAAATATGTATGATTTTTACCTCCCAGAATTATTTTTTCAGATTTGTTTTCAGAGGCAAAAAATATTTTGACATATGACATTACCTCAAGGATATCTCCAGTCACCATTGATTAATACTAAAATGTTTCTGCCATGCAGAAAACAAAGACAAATGAAAGAACATAGATTTCCTTGAGGGGAAACCAAGATAAAAAGAGAAAGAAAAGGCAAGCATCATGAAGCCATGACAAACTGTGTGCTAAATGTCAGCAACTCGTTCACCCTTTAGAGCTGTCAAATGTGTCACAAAATTGCTAATATGAGATCTTACCCTCAAATAGTCTTTGCATATGTGCACTCAGTGTTATGAATTGCCTCTTACAACTGTCTTCACTGTGTCCTATATGTTTGGGGATGTTGTTTGCATTTTCATTCAGTTCTAAAAAGTTTTGAATTTCCTTCTTGATTTCTGTCTCTCCACCCATTTCTTTTCATTCAGTAGTGAGTAGGAAGAATCTTTTTTGTAAGCTGTTTCTCTGTCCTTCCTCATCTGCCTAAGGCATTCTGTGATTGGTTTAATAAAGAGATGAATGGCCAATGGCTAGGCAGGAGAGGATAGATGACTTGTGGGCAGAGAGAGAAACTCTGGGAAAGAGTCAGAGGGAGGATCTTGCCATCCAGAAGGAGAGGAGGCTGTCATCCAGGGACTAAGGAGAGGTAATGAGCCACATGGCAGAAGGTAGACTGGTATAAATGGGTTGCATTGGAGGAGCTGGTTAGGAACAAGCCTAAGCAAAGGCCTCAAGCATTGATAATTATTGAAAGTCTCTGTGTCATTGTTAGAAGCTGGCGTCTTAGGGACAGTGTAGTTTCAAGTGACTTATTTAGTTTCCATTAGTTTTATACTTTATGTTGTTGTTGATATCCAGCTTTAATTCTTGGTAATCAGATAGGATTCAGGGTGTTATTTCATTTTTTCTTATATAACTTGAGACTTGATTTGTGTCTAAGTATGTGGCCAATTTTGGAGAAAGGTTCATGAGCTACTGAGAACAAAGTGTGTTTAGGTCAAATGTGTTTTTAGTGTATCTGCTAGGTTCATTTGATTTATAATATTTTAACTACAGTATTTATCTGTTTAGTTTTTGTCTGGATGACCTGTCTGTTGGTGGGAGTTGGTTACTGAAAATACCCACGATCACTGAATGAGAGTAAATATGTGATTTTAGCTGTATTAGTTAGTGTTTCTATTATGAACTTTGATGTTCTTATATTTGGTGGATAAATGTTTTTTATTATTTTTTTATTTTTTTAATTTATTATATGTAAGTACACTGTAGCTGTCTTCAGACACTCCAGAAGAGGGCGCCAGATCTCGTTACGGATGGTTGTGAGCCACCATGTGGATGCTGGGATTTGAACTTATCACCTTCAGAAGAGCAGTTGGGTGCTCTTACCCACTGAGCCATCTCACCAGCCCCTGGATAAATGTTTAGAACTGCAAAATCCTCTTGTTGGGTTTCTCTTTTGATGAGTTTGTAGTGTTCTTCACTACTTCTTCTGGTTAGCTTTGGTATGAAGTCTTATTTTGTCATGTATTAATTTAGAGCTAAGTGTCCATACTCCTTGGGTTATTTTCTTGGAATACTATTTCTATCCTTTTATCTTGAGGTAATGTCTGTCCTTGATGGAAAAGTGTTGTTTCTTAAGATGCAGCAGAGAGTTGGATCTGTTGTTTGTCTGTGTTGTTTTATTGGAAAGTTGAGACCAGTGGTATTGAAAGTTATCAATTAGCAGTGTTTATTGTTGGTAGAGTGTGAGTTTTCCTCTCTCTTTTGCTTTACTGATTATCTATTCTTTCTATCCTTTTGCATGTGGTTAACATCTTCAGGTTGATGATTTTTTTCTAGAGCCATCTGTATTACTGGGTTGGTAGATAGATACTGCTTATATTTGGTTTTTTATTGTGGAATGTTTTTTCTTTTCTGTCAATTGTAATTGATAGTTTTGCTAGGTATAATATTTTAGTCTGGCATCTTTATCTCTTGAAGGTGTTGTTTTGATGAGTCTGTCTTTATATGGTACTTGGTGTTTTTTTTTTCTTGTAGTTTTTAATATTCTTTCTTTGTTCTGTAATTTAATATTTTGATTATGATGTTTCATGGAGAATTTCTTCTCTGGTGCTATTTGTTTTTTATAGTTGTGGTACTTTGATAGGCATCTCCTCTTTTTGTTTAAGTGAGATATTCATTTCTTCTACTTTGCCTTTGAGGCCTGAGATTCTCTTTTCCATGTCTTGGACTCTCTTGGTGAGAACCATCTGAGGTTTCTCTTTGACTTCCTACATTTTCACTTCCAGTTTTGTTCTGTTTAAGTTTTCTTTAATGATTTTATTTTTGATTTCATGTCTTAAACTTTTTATTTATTTTATTCCGCTGTTTGTGTTTCCACATACTTATGTGATAAACTTATATCCTCTTTAAAATACATGTACATATTCATAGTTGCTATTCTGAAGTTTTTGTCTTATGCTTCACATATATTGAATTTCTCATGGCCTATTTAGTTGGGGTACTGAGTTCTGGTGGAGGTATATTGTTTTGGCTATTGACATTTGTCTTTTTGCCCTAGTAACTAGGCATGTGGAGTCATGAGGATTGAGGTGTTGATGTCTGATATTGTCTTTGTTAGGTGAGTGTTCTGTTCCTTGGTTTCTGTTGCCCTCTATAGACCTTAGGAAAAGGTAGTTGCAGTAGATTGGTAGAAAGTGCTTCTGCTGGTCGGTGGGTAGAAGAGAAAATTAAAGATGCACTAGGATAAAAGGTTGAGAGCATCTGTGGGAAAGAGCTAAGAGAATCCTGAGCACACCAAGAAGTGGGGTCCCCAGGGAGTTGGTGGAGTGGTGAGAGGAAACTTATGCTAGTAGGTTGCAGTAAGACAAAGAATATGTTTGAAGAGACAAGGATAAAAGGACTAGGTGAGTCCTTAGTTTGTATTAAGAGTTGTGTTTTAAAGTGAATGGAGGTGAGGAGGGAGGAGGGGCACCTTCAAGTTGGCCATTGTAGGACTGGGATGAGAGATGAAATTATAAAGGAGGACAGGTATAATACAGTTAATTGAGAGTCATAGGTAGAAAATGTTTCTAGTTATTGTTGACTGTGTTAGGGTTTCTATTGCTGCAATAAACACCATGGCCAAAAATCAAGGGTTTATTTGGTTACACTTCCACATTGTAGTCACCATTGAAGAAATTAAGGACAGGAGCTCAAACAAGGCAGAAGTTTATGCAGAGGCCATGGGGGGATGTTACTTATTGGCTCCTCACAGCTTTCTCAGTCTGCATTATTATAGTACCTATATGTGCAGCCTAGAGATAGCACAACCCACAGTGAGATGAACCTTTTCTCTTCCGTAACTAAAAAAAAAATGTCTTACAGGTAGATCTTAGAGAGGTATTTTCTCAATTGATGGTTCATCTTTTCAGATGACTCTAGCTTGTGTCAAGTTGACATTAGGCTAGCCAAGACATAGAAAAACCAAAGGAATGGGAATGAACTAGAGGAAATGGTTGAGAGGTTCATCAGAGTCCCCAAGGAGTGGAGGTAGGGTGAGAAGTGAAATACCTACAAGCAGAGTGCTACAGGTCTTGGGATGAGACCTGTAACTTTGTAATGGAGGACAGGGAGGAAAGTGAAAATGGCCTATGTCCCAGCCTGGTGTGGCCAGTGGGTATCCCAGAGAGGAAGATTTTTTCTAGATATACATGGCTGACACAAAGGGATGGGACTAGGTTAGCTCTCATTATTTAATGTAGCTACTTAGAGCTATACATTTCCTTTATAGAACTGCATTCACTGTGTCTCAGAGGTTTTGTTGTGTTCTCATTTTAACTTAGTTCCAGGAAGACTTTTTTTTTCTTCTTAACTCATTTATCATCAGTAACTGGTTGTTTGATATTTGTGAGTTTATCAGGAGGTTTTGTTTTATATTGTTGTTCATTTTAAGTTTTATTGCATTTTGGCCAGATAGGATACACAGAGTGGTTTCAGTCCTTTGGAATTTGTAAAGACTTATGTTTTGTCCCAGGATGTGATTGGTTTTAGAAAAATGTCCATGTGCTGATGAGTAGAATGTGTTTGGATACAATAGTCTATAGATATCTATTATGCCCATTTGATGTGTGATGTCAATTGATTCTGATGTTTCTCTGTTTATTTTTTGTCCAGATGATCTGTCTATTGCAGAAAGTGGGTATTGAAATCACCTCTTATTTGTGGATTGATGTTGTTAATCTTTTTAACTTCACTTTTTCATTTTCCATACTGGGATAATTATGTTTCAAAATGGTGAGAATATATATGAGATCTTCCAAGTGAAGATCTAGCTCTCCTATCTTTCTCTATTATTATTTATAATTATTGTGAATAAGATACACTAATATGAGAAAATTTAAAAACTCCACACTACATGTAAAGAAAGCATTTTTAAATACTGTATGGTAGAGTTATATTGCAAATGTACATTACTATTGTCAACTGCTCTAATAGTTAACTTGATTGGTACAGTGTTGGATTTAGAATTACAGTGAGTTATAAGCTTTAAACAGGACAGAAATGTTGATCTTTCCAAGCTAACAGGTAGAGCAGTAAAGGATTTTTCATTACAAGTGAGCCATTTCCACAGCATTTCAAGATTAGGGCATCAATAAAATTGTGGACAAAGCTATAAAATGTGGCTCTTTGGAGATACACATTTTTTCAGAAATCAATTTTGCCCCACCACATGCCTCTAAATCATATTATAAAAGGTAAAATCCTAGGGTTTGAAGGGGACAGAGGAGGGCATTTATTCAACTAATCTGTCTGCTGATAGGACCATAAATAATCCTATTTGAGATATGATATTAGTTTGTTTTGTAGGGCTCTCAATAAAAGAGAAAAACAGAATTTCTTAGAATGCCCAATTAATGTTGAACTTCTTGTGAGGTAGAAACCCCTTTTCACTCTACTTTATGTTGTGGGTTGGTAGTCTTTCTTTCTTTCTTTCTTTCTTTCTTTCTTTCTTTCTTTCTTTCTTTCTTTCTTTCTTTCTCTCTGCCCTTTCACTTTCCCATATTGAAATGTTGGCTCACAAAGAAGTGGTATTGGGAACTTGAGTTTTGGGAAATAATTAGGCTGTAAAAATTGCTGTTTTCATTATGAGAGTTATGCTATAACAGTAGGGACTTCCAATGCCCATATATAAAGATACATGAAAAAGGCAATGTCAGATGTAGAAAGATCCTTTTTAGAATCTGACTGTCCTGAAGCCCTAAATTCAGAATTCTAGCTTCCAAAATTTGGAGTTCTTTAAGAAACAACCAAAAATATATATATTTTTTAAAGTTATCAAATCAAAACAACCCTGAGATTCCACCTCACACCAGTCAGAATGGCTAAGATAAAAAAAAAAAAACAACACCTCATGTGACAGCAGAGGCTGGTGAGGATGTGGAGAAAGAGGCACACTTCTCCATTGCTGGTGGGATTGCAAGCTGGTACAACCACTCTGGAAATAAGTTTGGCGGGTCCTCAGAAAATTGGATATAGTACTACCAGAAGATCCAGCAATTCCTCTCCTGGGCATATACCCAGAATATGTTCCAATTTGTAATAAGGACACATGCTCCACTATGTTCATAGAAGCCTTATTTATAATAGCCAGAAGCAGGAAAGAACCCAGATGTCCCTCAACAGAGGAATGGATACAGAAAATGTGATACATTTTCACAATGGAGTACTACTCAGCTATTAAAAACAATGAATTTATGAAATTTTTAGGCAAATGGATGTATATGGAGGATATCATCCAGAGTGAGGTAAACCAACCACAAACGAACACACATGATATACACTCACTGATAAGTGGATATTAGCCCAGAAACTTAGAATACCCAAGATACAATTTGCAAAACACATGAAACTCAAGAAGGAAGACCAAAGTGTGGATACTTCGTTCCTTCTTAGAAGGGCAAACAAAATACCTATGGAAGGAGTTACAGAGACAATGTTCAGAGCTGAGATGGAAGGAAGGACCATCCAGAGACTGCCCTACTCGGGGATCCATCCCATAAACAACTACCAAACCCAGACACTATTACATATACTAACAAGATTTTGCTGACAGGACCCTGATATAGCTGTCTCCTGTGAGGCTATGCCAGTGCCTGGTAAATACATAAGTGTATGCTCACAGTCATCTATTGGATGGAACACAGGATCCCCAATGAAGAAGCTAGAGAAAGAACCCAAGGAGCTGAAGGGGCCTGCAGTCCTATAGGAGGAACAACACTATGAACTAACCAGTACCCCCAGAGCTAGTGCTTCTATCTGCATATGTAGCAGAGGATGGCCTAGTAGGCTGTTAGTGGGAGGAGAGCCCCTTGGTCTTGCGAAGATTCTAGGTCCCAGTATAGGGGAATGCCAGGGCCAGGAAGCAGGAGTGGGTAGGTTGGGGATCAGGGGGAGGGGAGAGGGTATAGGGAATTTTTGGAGAGGAAACTAGGAAATTAGGAGAGGAATACTAGGAAACAGTGCTTATTCAGAAGGAAAACAAAAGTCTATGGACAAACGTAACATCCTTCAAAGACATTAAGGACATTTGTTTTCATCCATTTTGCCTGCTGTGACATATCCCAAAAAGCTGATAACTTTCTTTTCTTTTTTTTTTTTTTTTTAATTAGATGTTTTCTTCATTTACATTTATTTGCCTGTAGATATCCTTTAAACACATTTGAGTTTGGAACAAATCATTTCTAAGTTTCATGCATTATTTATTCTCCGTGAAACTCAGAATAGTGTATCCTCATGAGGAAGGCAGGGATATGACTAAGGACTTGGAGAGTTTGGAGCCTTGACAGAGGAGAAAAAAAAACCCATGCATGACTTTTTATT